>JALBZZ010000255.1:0-41494 GCA_038051095.1 Globisporangium irregulare
AACGACTTGCCGTCATGCAGCGCCAGAAGGACAAGCGCGGGTACTCCCCGTACGCCGCTCGCGCTGGCGTCAACAGCATCAACTACCCAGCCACTGGCGTTACTGGTTCTACGACCGCCACCACCACTACTGCTACCACTGACGCGGTCGCTGCCAACCCCGACACCGCCAACATCAGCCCGCAGCGTTTCGCCATTATGCAGCGCCAGAAGGACAAGCGCGGGTACTCCCCGTACGCTGCGCGAGCGGGTGTCAACAGCATCAACAACCCGACTGCAGCTGTTGCAACCACCAGCAACATCAACACTGTGAACACTGACCCTACGACCACTGCCGCTGCTGCTCCTGTTGCCACGGACAACGTCGTCAACACCAACACGGATACTGCGCCGACGAGCCCCGACTCGACGACCAGCGGCGTTGACCCAGCTGTTGCTGCCACTGCTCCAATGGATGGAGCGCCGATCCAGAAAGCTACGACGTACCTACGCGCCTAGAGCAACGTGAGAGGACTGGCCTTCCAGTAACCAAGTGTTTTCAAAATTTAGCCGTAGTAGTCTCTTGTAACTCCATACATAGACTGTCAAGTGCAGTCTTTTGTTTGTTTGTAGTTCAGCAAATGAGTGTAAATATTTGTCTCGCTTCAGGTGTGGCTCTAAATCTTGTTTTGTGCTCATCCATGCTAATAATCTACCTTGCCCATTACTTTTTCGGATGTCTTTTATCAATTCAAGTTGACAATATGGTTCTTGAGCTGCTCGTTCTCGAGTCGTAGCTTCGCATTTTCGTCCACGAGAGTTTCGTAGCTGAACAACAGCTCCTCTAACACGGACGAGACGTGGTCGAACGTCGTGCGATGCTGCACCTCGAGCTCGTGGCGAACAAACTGGATCCGTTCTCTCATCGAATCCTGCTTCTCTGTGTTAGCAGGCGCTATGGAGACCTTGTCTAGGTTGGTTGGCTGTGGCTGGTGGGTGGTAACATTTGGTGCAGCTGGAGGAAAAACTGATTCAAATGAACGTGGAGATGTTGGAGCAGATCCTGATGGCGAAAGGCGCGATAACAGAGATGGCTCGGGAGACACGGATCGCGCGGGTTGTTGAGATGCACTTAAACCAGCCCTAAGCGTTGGACTTGTTGCAGAGCAACCCTCGAGTTGTGTTGCATGGCCGTTCTGGAGTGGCGATGGCGTTGATTCTGCTTGAGGCTCTAGATCATATATCATATCACACAAGCACAGGGTGATCGATCACAAGACGATGTATCATTGTCCACTACAAGAAGACACCGTTCGACTGTACAATTTCACTTACGTGGACTCAGCGACTGCCGAGCGGGGTGACTGCTCATCCGAATCGCCCCTGATGTCGGTGATGGAGGCGCGTACGTGATCCTCATTCCCAGCGACTCGAGTTTCCGCAATGCGACCTCCTGCAGCGTCTCACCAGGCTTCCCAGGTGAGTTACTACCACTCGGTTGCTGCTCCCCCGAGACAACGTGGACACCCTGTGGGAACACGGACGCGACCGAGGACTCGGCACTGGAGGTCGCAAATTGGAGCGAGTTGATCGTGGCCGAGTCGTGCGCGCGCGTCGAGTACAGTGGCGTGATGACACCACGCAGATCGTAGATCAGGATCTCGCCGTGCGTTGTGCCTACCGCCAGCGTTTTTCCGTCCGCGCAGAGCGCGAGGGCTGAGATCGGGTGATCAAAGTCGATCGACCGAAGCTCTCTGGTCATAATAGTTCACCACATGGTGAGGTTATTCTGCGGCGAAAGGAAGCAGAGATGACAACTGGCAAGTGTACGTACTTTCCCTGGGCGGTATCGAAGAAGATCACGCGACCGTCGAGCCCACCGCTCGCCAGCAGGACTTTGCTCACGGGTGAGATCACCAGTGAGGTGGCTGCCGCGTCGTGGTTGCGCACGAACTCTGACGTGAGCTGCCCCGTGTTGAGGTCCCACACGCGAACAGACCCATCGTTGTAGGTGGAGCCGAGCGAGTGGCGCGCGTACGGGTGGGGCGAGGATTGGATCGCAGTCACTTTGTAGACCTGAGAGGAGAGTGAATTAATATGGTCGAGTACAGTCACTAAAGTCTTGTAAGCTCTGAAGATTGCTATCCACGTACTCCGTTTTTCGGGTCGACAGTGAGGAATCCGGCGGTATCGGACGTACGCACGTCACAGACCGAGATCGCGCCGCTGTCGATCAGTTCAGTTCGTGAAATAGACAACCCGTAAGCCAATAGTCTCGATAGTATGTAACAAAGTGCCCGCATACTGCACCTCTCGCTGCCAGCAATGACATGCTCGTCCTTGTACCCGCTGAACGTGACGGACGTGACGGCACTCGCGCTGATGTTGTACGCCTGAGTCACTTCTTGCGTCTTCAGGTCCCAGACCTGTCGCCACCCACCAAGAACAGTATTCGTTACACACAAACACGACATCAAGTAAAATGCAATTCATGAAAGCCCAGGGATGGTAGAGGTTAGCCGTACCCGAACATAGCCGTCATGGCCCCCAGAAGCAAGAAAACGCGAGCCGCTGCTGAAGTACACGGAATTGATGCGCTGTAAACGAGAAGTGCATGCCAATAGTGATGAGACGAAGCAGATCATTTGAATTAATAGGCTTCCACGTGTATGGATGCACAGCAATGCTTACCCGCTCGCTCACGAACTTGGCAGGCGCGAAGAACCGCGAGAGGAGTTCTCCGGAGGATGCTACATCTAGACAGACCCCGCCATCGACGCTGCAGCTCGCCAGGATCTTCCCTGAAGATTGTACCACCATACAAGTGTGTCAGTGCTCCACAGGTTCATGCATAGCATGGCAAAGGCTGATAGCTAGCGCACCGTTGTGATTGTAGCGCGCGCACGTGACCTCTGAGTTGAGCGAGCCCATCGTGCGGTGCAGCTGGATCTCCTCGGAGCTCAGCTCGAAGGTCTTCACGAGCTCCCCGGCGCTGCAGCAGAGAAACACCATCGCTTGCTGTACTCTGGTATGTTTCTGGCGAATGGCGCGCGCGTTTTGAGCAATTGCAGCGCGTGAGCAGGTCTGAAGCTTCGAGATGCCAAGGAGCGTGGTGAAGCCGACCTGCTCAATCAAACAGGACGCTGACAGGCATTCTTCACGTCGTTTCGCGTCCCAAGTTCTTGAAACGTGCGCAGATATGGTCTTTGCGCATCTATCATGCGCACTTAGCAGAAATGCTCATGTAAGCGGTCTTGACATTTAGAATATACTTGATACCTGAAAATTGTAGTGGCATATGAAATCCTTTTTGAACTGATGAATCGCCTGTGTACTCTTTACATCGCTTAGGTTCAGCAACCGTACTTAGGAGCCTTCACCAAGCCAATAATCCTCTCACATCACCTTTCGACCAAATCAAAGCAAATCAAATCAAATGGCTCTGCGCATGCTGCAACGCGTGCGAAGCACTTCGATGCGCTCGTCTCCTGCCGCCGCCGCGTTTTCCAGTGCGTCTATCGATATTTTAGCTGTGTATGTGTTCTGCTTCTTGTGTGTGTGCATTGTGCGCTTAACCCTGTTGTATGTGTACGTCTCTGTGCGATCCAAACAGCGAGCGAGCGCGTGTTCCCAAGCTTCACGATGTACGGTAGCGATTCCGCATTCCAGGTATGTGTTTATGTAGTCGTCTATGCCTCTCTATAGGCTTGACAAGTAGCGTGCCTGTCTGTGTGTTTGCTTTGTAGAGCCTTGTGTTGAGTGTGCGTGAACTTATATGTGTCTTGTTTGGCTGGTTGGTTGTGCGAAACAGGTGTCGCCAAGCCCGCCGCAGTACACGAATGCGCCAAATGGAACGTACCTGAAGACCAAGCGAGCGGTACTAAAGCGCGCAGCAGCGCCCACGTCTATTGCATCACCGTTTGCTGGCTCTGTGTAATAACGCGGCTTCTATCATATGCTCTCCCATACGTATTAACAATAGGGCTCGATCATGCTGTCGTGGGCGAAGGCGAACAACAGCGGTTACAACTACCAAAACAAGGCGGTAAAGACAACGCACTCGTGAAGCATCTTTAATGGCTTCTTGAACCAATCAACTTACCGATACGTGTGTGTCGTATGTATGTATGTATGTATGTATGTATGTATGTATGTATGTGCTTGTATACTGTAGTTCTTCTCGCTGAGCCCCTCGGAGATCGGTCTGCTGCTCGAGCTACTGGACGCGCGTATGTCGGAGATCTCGCTCACGCACTCGCCCAACATGAACGCCGGTGAGGACGACAAGGCGAAGCGCGTACTGAGCGTCTCGCGCACCTCGGGCGCTGACGGACTCCCCGCGGTCGTGTTCAAGTTCTCGGGCGAGTTCCAGGCCGCCGCGGCGCTGAACTCTGGCGAATCGCGCACGCTTCGGGTACGGTTTGGCTTTGCTGTTCATGCTCCGTTGGAATCTTTGCACACTGTTGTGGTCTCTAATTCTAATCTTGGTGTGTATTTTGAATCCGTGATGATGCTACAGGAACTGCTGATCTACTCGCTTCCTCGCCTCTTTGGCTTTCACTCGGTGCTTGAGGGTCCATTGTAAGCGATTGCCCTCCTTCGCTGAACTGAATGAAGGCTCTTTGAACCTGTCCATTTTTCTCGCTGACAACATTGCATATCTGTATCTTCAGGAACATCGAGGGCGGCACCCCTGTCGGCAACTCGTACAGCAATAACAATGGCAACCGAGGCGGCTACTCCAACAACAACAACAGTGGTGGCAACCGCAGCAACACCGGCGGCGCGAAGCCTGCTGCCGAGTGGCCGTTCTAAGACTTTGTTGATCTCGCAGCCAGCCAGTCAGATACGAGGAGACAGAAGAGTGTTGAGGCTGGCCTTGCCAAATAACTTTTTAGTAAACAAGTGAGATATCAATCACAACGTGAAGCTACCCCAAGCCCAAGTCTCCACTCATCAGTTCGCATGGCGCTCACTCCGCTCTGAGCCACAAAGCCAACAACAACAATAACAGCATGTTCGAAAAGTGCCGACTCTTTGTATTGTGCTTGCTTCCCTTCTCTCTTTTCCCCACGACAACTCTCCCAACATCCATCTTCTTCCTTCGTGCAGGCTGGCTGGTTGGCGGCGGTTCCTGGTGTATCTAAAAAGTGATCTGGGCGCCGTAGCCAAACTTAAAGTCGTCCTTCGCCGGGAACGCTTCTGCGGAGAGAGTCAACATGAAGTTTGGCAGCACGCGCGTCTCGACGCTGGTCGCTACTCGTCCTGTCTGGTCGATGCTCGACACCACGTGGGTCTGGTTCAGGTCCACCTCTACGCCGACCGTGGTTTGCGACTCGCCCGATGCGTGGTTGTACACCATCTCGGTGCCATAGCGCATGCGATTGCCCACCTTCCGCAAGTACTGCAGCTGGAGCGTGCCCATGGCACCGAGCGTCGCGGTACCAGCCCACACCGGCGACGAGTACTTGGCGCAGTACGCCGCGATCACCTTCCGGTGCTTGCCGTGGTAGTAGCCTTCGCCACCGAGGGCAATGTGTTGCGTGATGCTCTGGAAGTACGACACGCCGAGCAGCGGGCCGTTCGAGATCTTCATGTTCCACGTGAAGTCTTCGCCGGCGTAGTCAAAGTCCGCGAGCACCTGGCTCGAGTGCTCCTCGGCCTTGAGCTGCGACTTGACGCGCATCTTCCAGTTGCCCGACAGGCGCTGGTTCCATCGCGCATCCAGGTAGCCGTCCGGCGACAGCTTGCTCATGAGGAACGTCGACGGGTCCATGGCGTCGCCCGCCACGACGTTCGCGCCAAACTGGTACAGCCCGCCGGGGATCATCGGCGTGCCGAGCAGGAACGTGTGCGACGTCGAGAACTTCTGGCCCAGGATGCGCGTGAAGTCGAAGCGAAAGCCGTCGAACGCGTCCGGGGACACCGGGCCCTTGAGCTCGTTCGTCGCGTTCTCGTAGAGACCCGGGTTCGGCAGGCGGCGGCGCTCGCGCTCGATCTCCGCGACCTGGTCCATGTACGAGAGCGTGTCGCTCGAGAGCTCAAATTCATCCTGCACACACACATAAGTACACACACACGCACACACATATTCATATCAGCCACGCCATGTCCATATGCACACGCAGCAAGGCGCCACGCAGACACAGAGACACAGAGAACACTGTGTGCTTCTTTGTCCTTCGATTCCATCCACTCAGAAGAAAGCAAAGTGATGCAATGCACACAGAGAGAGAGGGAGGAGAGGGACGGAAGTGACGCAGTACGTACAGGCACGGCGGCGCTGGTGGCGAGCACCGGGAAGCGCTTGGCGGTGGACGTGCTGCTGGAGACGGCGGCGCCCATGCTTGCTTTGCTGCTCGCTCAGTTCGCTTGCTTCGCTTCTTGCTCTGCTTGCTGAGCTCTTGGCGTGTGCTGTGAGCCACCAGGTAAGTTGGAGGAGGGAGTCAAAATTCGCAATCAATTGCAGATCGCACTTAACCGAGGCGAAAGAGAGAGTGGGTGTCTGCGCTAAGTGCGAATACGAAAACCAGCTGGGAGAACGTGCCACCCACGACATCGAATCTTCACTTGTTTATTGTATTTAAATTAGAAACCTATTTGATGGCAACCATTCAGCAATATGCAGAGACATGTTTGGATCTTTGATAAACCTCTGTGTGAATAAGCAAAGGGTTTATCATATAGATTGTAATCTTTTTATTTGTATTGATAAATATACTACGAAGCGATTTTGCAAAAACAACTGCTATCTTTGCTTGAATTCCTGCAAAACGCAGCCACCATTTTTCAACGTTTCAAATGCAAGCACTCCACCACAACGGGATGAACATTTCAATCGACCCCTGCTGAAAGCTGCGTCCACAAACCAATATGCTGTTGCATCATGATGCAGCACCTAGATGCCGCGTCTTGCTTAATAACTTAGTAGTCCTGCCAACGTCCAACCAGTGAGGGGGGTTATTACTATTGTAATGTTGCTGCGAAGTATCGTGATCAAAAAGTCCATGCAACTGGCATTCCATAGTTGTCAAATTCGAGTTCGCGCGCATTCGAGCAACTCGGATTGCTCAGAGCTCATTGCTTTCCCGTCGAGTGCAACTCGTCCGCGCCAAGTACTGGTGGAAAATGAGCTGTGTGAGCGAAGATTAAACTATCGTCGTCAACTACTAAATCAACTACTTCGGCTGCTACATCCAATAGACGACTGCCACTTCAACATGCAATTCGATCATCCGTGCTTTTCTGGTGTTGACGACGATGTGCTGTGCATCATGCGCACCAGAGAGTGCCTGACATGTGGCATGTTGGCCAAGAGATTGTCCAGCTTACTCGTGCGAGGCTAAGGTACGAAAACCGACGCGATCGGCAACACGGTGCGCCTCGTTTCCGCGAGAACCGTTTTCACCCATGGCTTCGCGTCCAGCTCCACCAGCTTGACGACAACGTCATAGCTTTGATCCATCGAGCACGGAAGGCAGCTCGTGCCCAGACGCTTGGGGGTTATTATGAACGTCAGCATCGCGTTTTTGAAGACGAGCTCGTTCTCTTCGGCTGGAAGGTCAAGCGGGCCAGGAGGGAGCGCAACGCCCGCAGTTATCGCGTGCTCGCGCGCACGCTGAACCGCTCGAACGAACCGCCTAACGTGTTGCTGATGTCAGCCGAAAATGACTGGAGGTCTGGTTGACGCATGGGCATCGAGTGCCAAAATCTGCTCGTAGAGGTCGTATTCGCCTTGAGGATGTCTTCCAGGTTGTAGCTCGTGTTGGGGTTGACGCAGCCCACGTCATGACTGGGTCGTGGCTTCAGATTCCAACTGCGTCACTTAACGTGGTCCACGTTGGCGACGCGTTTCTGTTGTTGGACAAAAATTGCTTTTCATTTATTATTGGGTAAATTTGTGAAAGCAATCAGAGCAAAATTGCGATGACCACCACCAGCGTCGAGAAGATGCCGCTGCAGCTTCTGCGCGAGCTGCTTGGGCGCACGAGCGACGGCAGCGACGCAGCACGCCAAGAACCAGACGGTTCTGCTCCAGACGTTCCAGCCAGCACTGCGCCGTGTCTGCTGTACTTTACAAGCGACTGGGCTGCGCCAGTGGACGCGCGCGTGCACCAGGAGCTCCAACAAGCAGCTGCGAACGTGCGAGTAGTGATGCTCCGCCAGCACTTGCTGGACGACGCAGACAGCTCCAGCGCTCAGACTACGGTAGCGAGTACGACTGAGCGAGCAGTCGTGAAGGAGTGCGTATGCTGTTCTATGTGTGCCTTTCATGCCGAGTGTGTTGTTCTAATGCGTTCATATTGTGCCAACTCATAGCACTTTCCGAGCTCTGTGCAAGCATTTCGGCATCACGGCGCTCCCGTCGTGCATTGTCGTCGACGTAGTGCGCGATTTTGCTGTGGTTAATGGTACGACAACAAAAGCTCTCGACAGTCAATCCACCAACAAGGCTATATGCACGAGCCTACCGTCTTGTAACAACCCATACCTCCCCTGTGTAAATTGTCAGCAGCCGAGTCCCAGTCATCGTTATCACTGCTGTTTGGCGAGCGGCCCTCGGTGCTTGCGAATCTGCACACATCAGCGCAAAGAGAGACCTCTGAATCCCAACTTCCCGAGCCAGAACTCGCGAAAATGCGGGACGACGCCACGAATGCGTTTGAAAGTGGAGACTTTCTGGCTGCGGCGAGGCGCTTCATGGAGGTGCTGATAGAGAACCCACGCTGCCAAAAGTCGAACTTCAACCTCGCGGTCATCTTGCAAATGATGGGTACGTGGCTGTTGCTACCTTGGCTTCTAAACAGTTGGTTTCGTAGTTCTGAATGGAAGGGATTCGAATTGACCGTGCGATTCTTGTTTATCCTCTTGGGCTTTGAACTGCGACTGGTGTGTAGGAGAGACGTACTTTGCGGTGCACTTCATGCTTCAAGTGGTTTCAGTCGACGACAGTGACTCGGTCGCCCACACTGTCCTCAGGTACTCAGCAGTGCACGCCAGACCAATAGCTGTGGACGAATGCATTCTTGGTTGCCTAACCTAACCAAACTCTATCTGTGCGCTTGTCTTTCATAGATCAGTGTACTACCAAGAGGAGCCGCAAGCCGTGGTCGCGGGCTACAAAGCCATCATTGCGCGTACTCCACACCATGTGCGAGCAGTGCACTCGCTTGCGACCCTACAGGGCGAAGCCACCACTGCGGCGCCAGCGTACGTGAAGGAGGTTTTCGACGAGCTCGCTGATACTTTTGAAGAGAAACTCGTCATGCACCTCGAGTATCGTGTCCCGTGGCTACTTGTCGACGCGCTCAAGAAAGTGGAGCCATCGGTGTTTACTGAAGTACCACCGGCTCCAGATGCTACTGCGGAGTTTGTGACGAGATGGAAAGTCGCAGATGTGGGCTGCGGCACAGGGCTCTGCGGTCGTCTGCTTCGCCCGTTTGTGTCGCATATCGTCGGGGTACGTGTGGCTCTGTCGTTGTTGTCTTTGCATCGATCTTCTGGTTGTGAATGAGGTGTGGTTAATGCTTTAAGACTTATTACTGTGTGGTGGTCTGTTGATTAGGTGGACATCTCGCCGTTGATGATCGAGAAGACCCGAGAGGCAGGCTCGTACGATGAACTGCACAGTAAGACATCGCATCGCACACACACAGCTTCTGTCTCGCTCTTATCAATTTAAGTCTCGTGATTTCTAACCATCACTTTGAATGTTGTGATGATAGCCGACGACATTGGCCCGTTCCTGAGCAAGCGCGAAGACGTGTCGCTGGACCTCGTGATCTCCGCGGACGTCTGGATCTACGTTGGCGCGCTGGAAGAGATCTTCGCGCTCTGCGCGCGCAAGCTGGCAACCCATGGTTGGCTTGCGTTCTCCACCGAGCTGTTGCAGCATCCTGAAAATGGTTCCGACGCTGCTTCTGGTGCTGGCTTCAAGCTTGCGGCCTCGGGCCGCTTCCAGCACTCGGAGGCGTACATCGCAGCACTCGCCAAGTCGAACGGCTTTCAGATTCGGCTGCAAGAAGCCATCGGCGTGCGCAAAGAGAGCGGCGAAGCCATCCTCGGCCGCATCTACTTGCTGCAGCAGACCGACTCGACGAACAATCTAGTCAGCATTCAATAGAGCTGAGGCACACATTTTTTCTTTCTCCATCTTAGATTCGCTTTTTCCATAATAATGTTAAGATTACCCGACTTATAATTTGTCTTTTCCTTCTTCTTCATGCTACAACATTCAACATATGCGTCTCTATAGACTGCACCCGACCAAACGCTTGTTTTTTCTCTAACCACTAAACCTGCGAGCAGCTCATCGACTGACTGGCTCATCCTCATCGGTGCGCGTTGTTGCCTAGGATCTGCGCCATTTGCGCGGCGACGGCGGCCGAGATCGCGCCGCCGGACACTCCCTTGGACGGCTGCACGCCCATGAGCTTCATCAACGCCTCACGGTAGTTCCACGAGAGCACCACCTGCTGGATCTTGTCGCCCTTGAACGAGAAGAACGACGTGCCGCTGATGCACACCTTCTCGTGGCGTGGCTCGACGCCAAAGAACGGGAAGATCTGCGTGCCGCTGAACACCCACGTTGCTTTGATCTTCTCGCCGTGCGCGTCTTCACGCTGGATCTCGTACTCCTCCATGATGCCATCCGGGAACGCGTCCAGCAGCGTGTTCCAGTGGTTCATGATCGCCTGCACGCCGCGCAGACCGTCCGTGTAGTCCGGGCTGATGAGCGTCACGTCGTCGTCGTACACGCTGTCGGCGATCTCCTCCATGTCTTCAATGCCGCCCGTGTTCCACGCCTCGAGGATCTCGTGCAGAATGTCATATCGTCTTCGATACAGTCGCTCAGCCTGCTCGTCGAGCTTCGCTGGCTGCTGACGGTACTCCTCCGCGATCTTGAACTTCTTGTCTGGAGACGCTGGCATTTGCGCAAATGATGCCACTGGTTCTTGTTTAATGTGTTGTTGCGGCGTCATGTCGGTGCTCTTGCGCTTTCGCGGCGTTGTAGTGCGCTTCGCGCCAGTCGCATTGCTGCTGTTACCATTGCTGTTGTTGTTGCTATAGCTGCTCAGGTCCGTGATGCTCTCGCACTTGAACATGTGCTCCGAGAGCACGCCGCCTTGCTCCTGCTCGTACACAAACACCTCGGCGTCCGCGAGCGCGAGCAGCTCCTCGTCTTCATCGCGCACGTGCATCGTCATCATCTGCTGCTGCTGGGAGTGGTGGTACACCGCGTCATTCGTGTTGTAGCTGGGCGAGTCCGGAGGCGACGCGAGCGTCTGCTGCGAGACCGCCGCCGCCATTCCGAACGGCTCGGCAAAGTCGTCGGCGGTCGCGAGCAGAAAGTTGTCCAAGCCGAGATCCATCTCGAACGGGCCGGGGCTGCCGATCATGTCGAGCGAGTCCTCCCAGTCGCGCCAGTCTGCCGGGTTCATGCTGCTGAGCTCAATCTCCATTACTAGATAGATAGGCGCCTGCAAGTGTGAGAGAGCTGCTGGTTGCTTCGGAGCTCCTGGGCAAGTTCAGAAATGAGACCACTCAACAGCAACAGGCTTTGCTTGGTGGCGTTGTCTCGAGAGTTGTGCGTGTCAGTCAATCAGTCCAGTCCGGTGGGCAAACCCGCTTGGTTTAATAGCGGAAAATAGACTAATGGAGTTGAAATTATTACGAGAATAGATGATGTCACCGCTAAAATGACGTCGGCGCGTCACGTGCTGAGGTTGAAGTGGTTCTTTTTCTTTTCGAGCTGACAAAGTCAAAGGGTGTGGAGAGAAAGGGCGCTTACGGATCCTAAAAAATCACAGTATGTGGGCCACACGACTGACCAAATTCAATTCAATTTGGCTGATGCGCGTCAACTCGTGCAGATATGACTCACACGAAAGTCATTTTTATTCTGTGAAAAAATCCAAGCAGGTCATGGCCCCCGCTCCAGCCACCCTATTCACAGTCAGCCAGCATTCCAACCAACTTGGTTTGACTTGACTTTGATTGAAATGGCACGGTAGGTTGATTAGTTGCTCTCTTTCGTCCTCTGTCGGCAGTGTCACAGATGATGACTCGTGTCTGCAAGCTTTCTGGACGCGATGGATACTAAGCAAACACTGGCTGAGCTAACGAAGTTGCAAGACGAAGCGCCACGTACCTCGAAGGGCTACGCGTTGTTTGTACCCAGTACTTCAATGTGTGTCGAGTCTGATTTCTTGTTGTTGGTTGTAGAAATCCCCCATTTCATCGAGTTTCAATAGTTTCGAGATGTTAAATTCTGAGAGATTCTCAGAGTTTTTCGCAGAGAACAACAAGGCAGAAAAGAACAGAGAGCGCGGAGAACTTTGGGTGGTGATGATGGCGAAAGACCATGCTGTTTGCTTGCTTGCTGTTGTTGCATGACGTGCTGCGTTTGAAACACGTGGCGTGTTGCTTGACTGACTGACTGATTGACAGGCTGGAGGGATCAGTTGACCGCCAAGGCCAGCTGGTACAAATACTTGCTGTATGTGGTCCCGCCCGCCATCCGGATCTTCTTTGGCATTTTACATTCTCGCATCATTGCAAATCAAAATATGCCTCAAGCAAACTGATCGTAGATCGATGTAAATAAACTTGCGCCAGCGTGGCGCATAAAGACTCAACATGCTCAACACTGCATTAGCTCGCTCTACAAACAAACACAACAAATTTGTAGCGTAACCATCGATTCAGTACATAAGTTTGACCACTTGGCACAGTTTTATGAGTGTGTTTGGTGCAATTGGCCCGTGAAGAAAACCACCCAGAGGTGCCTGGGGTTTGTTTCTGCACGTTGGTTTGAACCCCGACCGATTCGAAAACCAACAAGAGAACCAGGCCGGTGCTGGTTGATGATAGTTGATGATGATGTTTCTTGACGGGGGGTTACGAGCCTTTCGTTGCATACCCATCTGCCGAAAACAGACACCGGTCTGTTTGGGTTTCGGTTTTAGCTCTGGTTTTACGCCTGCTGCTACTCTGCTCTCCCCTGTTCTGCTTTGCTCTGCTCTGCTCTTTCTTCCCCAGCAGCGTGCTTGACCGCCCGCTGTCACGCGGCGATCGACGACCAAAGCTATCAGCGCTTCAGCACTCTCGTCACAGGGTTTCTGAGCTGCCTCGTCGCTGCACGCCAAGCGGTTTTCCAACTTCAAGTGGATCCTGAAGCTCTGGAAGAAGCTCAGGCTTCAGGTTTTCTGTCGTCTCACAGTCTCCATCTCTTCCAGTCCACGCCCACCGACTTGCTCTGATTATGGTTCACTCGACTCGACGGAGCCTTCCGCCTGGTTTCTCTCGCGCGTCTTCCTCGGTTCTGTTCTCCAAGCACACACATGTAATAATGGTGGACAGCACCGCAAACAGTGAGTGAGAGCTCAGTCAAAACACAAAAGCAATCTCTCATCTCCCCATTTCCCCCCCAACTCCAACTTCGGACGCTGACGAGCCGAGCTGTTCTCAACGATCGAGAGAGACTCAGGTGAGGCATACCCATCTCGCCAGTGCATGGTGCTGTTCATACTATGATACAAAATATGATCGGCATTCGTAGCCAAGTAGATTCCTAGATTCCTGGGCGTTAACGCGGTTCCAGTGTTGACAACCGCGGTGCACGACTGGAGAAAGGAATATCGCCACGGATTGTAGGCACGAGTCTTTCGTGGTGGCAAGACGACGCGCACACGCACGTAGCGTTTCGCGAGCGCTCGGTGGATTTGGTGTGTGTGCAATACAACGTGTTGAGTGAAGCAAAAAGGAAGATGAGCATTTGATGCGTTGACTATCAAGAGTTTGAAACTTGAAACTGCAAGTCAGTGAAATGGTTGATCTACTCTGTAGTTTCCCTGTTAGGCCATGATAAGTGAAGAGGGGTTGGAACGAGCGGGGCGAGATCCAAATTGACAAGCACGTTACAACAGGTTTGCAGTGGCAAGAGGGGACGACATGTTACTAGCTTTTCCATTAGACAAGTCTTTGCAAGCGCAGTTTTCGGTTTTCAGAGCAAGGGAGTCCCTAGGGCAAGATCATCAACTATCATCAGACGAAACGACAATTATTATTGTGGCTGTAAAGTCGGTGTATTGAATCATGCATTATACAACAAATTGTGCAGTTGCCAAATAAATGTAAAAATTGGCAGCTATTTTCCTCCAAAAACCGAAAATGGAATGCCTACCAAAACTGGGGACGCCTCTCTTGTTTTCAGTATGAATGCGCCTACTTTTGCGTCCTGTTAAATGCGAATCGGAAATGATCAGAAAGTGTCAGCTGCAGCTACCTCGATTTCCCAGCGGATAAGGCAATTGCGCACAATACCTGGTCACTTGGCTGTTCCCTTGCTGCCAGTGCAAGTCAACAGTCTTGCCTTTAGGATTCGAGATATCTCGTGCCACGGAGGATGCAACTAATATCAGCATCTTTTGTTTAAACTCCATGTATTACGTAAAAAAATATAGAGAAATGAACATGCATTGTTTTGTCTTGTGCGAGCCTACGCGTCGGCCCAACCCTCGGCGTTGTGCAAGCGCACGTCGGCATCCATGTTCGGCGAATTCTGGATCGCATACAGCAGCTTCGCGCGCAGGATCTCCTTGGACGAGTACGTCGGCAGTCGCAACGCAAAGAAGCACGTCTGCGCGTGTGGGAGGTACGTGTCAGGGTCGACGCGTGCACCCGGGTCGTGTGCAGACTGGATCTTGAAGTTCATCGGGAAATCCTTCGCCGAGTTCGGCATGCGACTGCGTGCCCACACGAAGCGCAGGAATGATGTGCGGTCCTCGCTTGACATCTCCTTCAGCACCTCCCAGAAGTGCTCGACATGGGCCATCGACTCCTCGCAGCCCTCACTGTACTCGGTGCACTGGCGAAGCAGGTCCACATCCACCTCGCGACGCCCGCAAATCAGAACCTCCAGCTCTCGCGGCGTGAATAGCGGCGCAAGCTCCATTGGCAACACAGACGCCAGACCTTCTCGTAGTGCGGCCAACTGCTGGTTGCTCTCGGTCAGTCGCTTCTTCTCCACAAGCTTGACGTACAAGTCCCGATTCTCCAAGGTGACAGGGATGTTCTCGCCATTTGGACACAAGGGTACTTCCGTTCCGTCGCTCAATGGTGTTGAGAAACTCAGGTGCTCCAGGATGTCTTCGCAGTTGCTTTCGTTGCACTCTTCGACGAGGCTGAGATTGTTTGTCGTCACGACATCTACACTCTCCAAATGCGGACGACTCACATCCAACCCAGAGAGTGGACGCCACACCAGCGACGGTAGGTCGAGCCCCATCTGCAAGCCGTGACGAACGGCAGTTCCAATCACTTTGCCTAAGAAGCGATGCAGATCCAGCGCCATCGGTCCATTAGACGTCACAGAGGTTCCGCACGACGGGTTCAACAGGAACTTGTCCTGATTACTTCCGGTGCCACTTCGTCGGTTTGGGCATGGGACGAGCAGCGGCAGCAGTCCTTGTTCTCCCTTTGACAACTCCACATTGTCCATCTGCAGTTCGTCCACGATCTGCTCGAAAACTGCGCGGTACGGGCCGCCATAGTCGTTCACGCCTTCACCCAAGAACTTGACCTTGAAAGCTCGACGCTGACCGCCGTGGCCCTTACCGCAATACGCTCGGCGGAAAAAGCTGTCGTTCCACGTGCGCATTTCACGATATAGCTGCCCAAACACAGATCGCCGTAAACGGTCTCCAGGCTGAGCGAGTAAACTCAGTTTCGAAGCTTGAGCCTGAATGCGATTGATTCGAATTACTCGGATCTCTCGCGGGTCTTCGTATTCGTCAGACGGAAGTGGGGTGCTGGTTGTCGTCGCGCGCAACACGTCGTCCCAGAACGCCCTCTTCGTGCTCGTGAACACGAGACGTCGCAAAGAGCGAAGCTTGTGGCTCGTTGAGAGATACTTTGAGGGAGTTGAGGTTGCTGACGATGTGTCCCCGGCGACTTCAATCACACTGGACGCGTTGTTATCTGTTGACTCGATGCTGATCACCGGCAGCACGCGAAGAATCTTACTATTCAGCACTCGCAGCACGCTGCAACGCGCTCGCAACTCCGGACCCGAGATCTGTTTCAGCGCAGGCGTCGAAAAGTACTCGTCCTGAATGAAGGACTTCGCTCCTGGAGCTGCCTCGTCCGGAGTCAGCACATCAGTGATTCTCAGATTCGTGACATCACTGCCGATCGCCGCACAGAATGTGTTCAGTCGTTCCACGAGTTGCATGTCCGAGGCGGTAGAATGCGAGCGGGTTGCGAGCTCCACAAACGCGGAGAAGTCATCCAGCGCCTTTCTCTCTTGGTCTGATTGTGGGACGAACGGGGTCGTTTCAGGAGACGTATCGAACCCAGACACATCCATTGCGCTGTTCTCAATGAGGGTCATGTCTTTGCCGTTGCGCTTGATCAGAAGAAGTTCAACCAACTCGGCCGGCGCCAAGTACCACGCCCACGCCCGGCCCTCATCGGCGCCTTCGTTGCCTTGGGTTTCGGTGCGGTACCATAAGACGTCTCGATACACGCCAAGAATCATGGCTTCCTCGGGTTGGTTTAGTTCGCGACCACACTTGGAGCACATTCGAACACGGTCACCGGCGAGGAATGGGGCTTCGAGCCCAGCAGCTTTGCTCACGCGGATGCAAGACGCTGGAGATGTATCAAAGTCAACGAGAACCCCGCGTGGTCGTACAGGGTACCGTTGCCAGCGATTCTCTCTCCATCGTTTCCAGTCTCCCCAGCTCTCTCGTAGCAGATTCTCTGGGAGGTTCACGTGACTCTTTTGAATAAGACCACCTTGAGAGCCAGCTGGTGTGTCCGCTGATGTCTTTTCGCGGTGAACCGCCGAATACCAAGCATGCAGAGATCTGCTGACATCCATTGCGTCAGCAAGAATTTGTCGTGGAGATACACCAGGTATTGAGATCCATTTCTCGTTCAGCGTGACGCGATCGCCACCCTTGCGCATGCCGATGCACGGATACAAGGTCTTAGATGCTCGTTCGCCCTTGATGTTCTCAAAAGCGACTCCCAAGTCAGCAACAATGTGCTCACCAAACTTGATTCCGTCCATGAAGAACGCCAGTTTGCCTTGCTCCATGTCCAGTTTGACACCAATGGTGTCTCCAGCGTTGAAATGGTCACCATAGATGCGCTCGGTGCTGTTGTGGTACGTTGCGCGGAAATTGACGAATCCCCAGCCGTGCCACCTGTTGAGGCGGCTGGAGAGTGCTGCTTGAGAGCCAGGAGGTCCAGCCTTCTCGCATACGCCAATGAACACGCTACCAAACTCAGCTTGGTCCACGCGAACTTCCCAGTAGTGAACACCGGTAGTGAAACCAACAGTAGCCAGCGCCAAGTTGCGCGATTCTCCACTGTGGCAAGTCACTGTAAGTCCGCCGTCAGAAATCCCAAGCGTCGAGAAATGGCTGTATGGGTCCATTGTGAACAGATGTCTTGTCGTCACGACGATCTCGCCTCGAATATCCACGATTTTTCCCTTCTTGAAGCCGGAGTGACTGTATTCGCCTCGAAGAGTGTCGATTTTCGAAACACCTCCCGAAGACATTTCGTCTGCTGCTGGTAACACAGGTTGAAGAAGATACTTTGTGCCCGGCTGCCACTTCTCAGTTCCGAACCGCAACGACCATCCCATGTCAGGGTTTCCTCGAGTCATCTGCAGCTCCTGGATACAAATTGATCCATCAGGGTACTTCACACCAACGACGTTCACCGCAGCTCCGTAGTCGGGCCACTCCATCACGCCCGAAAGTTTGACTGGTGAATCCCTCGTGTCACCACCACCAACCGCTTGATCAGCATCTTCAAACACATGAAGCAGCACACCAAGGTGCAGCTCCGATCCAAAAGTGCCTTCGTCGTCATGCTTCGTCTTTGGAGTAGGGTATTGTTGGACAATTTTCCCGTCGTCGTCCACTTCCACGTGAATAAGATCGAAATTGCCATCTGCTCCCCATCTGTACGTGTACAGCGAATCATTTGGCCAACGGACAGACATTCCTTCACCGTCGACACCACTCCATGGAGAAACGCCTTCAACAACGCCAATGCTTCCTTCACCTCCGTCTTGGTCTCGCCATTTCCAGTTTGGTCCACGAATCACTTTGCACCCGACCTTCAGCTCTGGAATATTCTGCTCAACCGACTGCGAACTCAGCTTAAACTGCGTGACGCTTCCACTCCAGAGTTGCGTCGTGGTATCGGCTAAGATACCAACCTCATTTCCGGATCGCCAGCCTCTTATCTCTTCACCCATGATGCCATGCTTTGCCGCTTCAAGGATACTCTTTTCTTCGCCATTCAGCAACGAAACATCCACGGTTATTTCTTCGTCTGGGAACAAGAATTCAAATTCAGGCTCTTTCTTCACTGGAAGTTCGACTGGCTGCTTCGTTTTGCTTTGTCGCTTGACAGTGACTCTGGAGTTCGCTGCTGCGGCAATCGCTGCTGCAGCAGAAACAACATCACTGTCTTCGGAAACCATGTTCGCAATTGCAGATAGCGTGATATCTGGAGCTTCTTCGGAGTCACTGTTGTCAACCTCCATATTTGATGTGCCAACGGATGCGGAGACGTTGTCGGCAGTATCAGATTCTTCGTTCGTAGACACAGTAGCAGCTGAATCACCTGCCGTTTCTGAAGATAACGCAGCTCCAGCCTCAGCTTCGGCTTCGTCCTTTTTTCTTTTGATCTCGGCTTCAGCTTCAAGTTTCTCCTGGAAAGCTTTTTTCTCTGCTACCGTTTCCTCGTACTCTCGAAGGTTGATTGGAAAGAGGTCGGCTTCAATCTTCTTACACGCTTCAAGTTGCGCACCGATGTTCTTCTCAAACAAGATCTCCGTTGATTTTCCAACAACATCCAAAGACAATGCGACTGCTGACACCAACTCGGTGAGACTCTGCAGGTACTTCGAGCACACCGGCAGATTCGCGTATTCTCTCAGCATGCGCTCCTGGGACAAGTCAACCAGTCTTCGAAGCGGTAGAGCGTCCAAAGCCGTTTGCAGCACAACCTTTTCGTGATTTGAAATTGCTCCACCGCCTGCCTTTGGTAGCATCTCTTGAAACATGCCAGCCAGGATAGTTGCTCCGCGTTCTTTGACACCAAGGCTTGGTGACTTCAGCGAGGCAATCCAGGCATTCAACAATTGCTGGCGGATACTGTCGTGTGCTGATGCTGGAAGCTGGGCTTTGAATCGGTTCAGCTCGTCGTTCATGAGACTAGTAAACCACTCCGCGAGGAAAAGGTTTGGGTGGTTGAGAACCTCTCGATCGGACCAAACCTGACCTGTCTCCGCTGTTAGTTGCAGAAAACTTCCTGTGATTGCTGCATCCGACGAATCCCACGGAATGCGAGCATACTGTCGCTGGGAAGCACGCTTGACTTCGGATGCAATGCATGACAGGATGACACTCACAAGTGGGTCGGCGTCCTCTCTCGCACACAGACTCGACAACGCAGAATCCAAAGCCGAGCGCGTAACCACAGACAACAGACCCAACGCGAACCGCCCAGTCGCTCCACAATCCAACAGGTGCGTTGTATCGCTTTCTGGGAGGGTCATTGTTGCAGTTGGGCTGGAACTAAACACGTTATGTCCGCTTAAACCCGCGATCAGCTTGATGAAGTCGATAAAGCGAGTCGAGTCGTCGTCATTTCCGTTTCCGCTTAGCGCTTCGAGTGAATGGCTGGCGCTGCTACTGCTCAACGAGAGGAACGACTTTACCGAAAATGGTCCAACTACATCAGCTGGCCACTTTGCCAGCAAAGTAAGCAGCACCCGACGCGCCTGCAAAATTGCCAGCGATCTGGAGACAAGCAGGAGCTCCAGGTAGACGCGACTGTCCGGAATAGCCTTGATCTCAGCGACAGTGTCCGCTTTGCTACCTCCAGAGGCAAGACCAGTGCTTCTGCCATGGCTTGTTGACCCTCGCAGCATCGACGGATGGACGTCTCGCGGGAAAAACCTTGAATCGCTCGAGTAGCTTTCTTCGCCCATATTCTCCTCCAAGCAGTCTTCGCGAGATCCAATCACACCAAAGCCTTTAGGTAGTCCTGCAACACCAGCACTCTGATTCTCTGCGAGCACATTCAAAATGGGTTGAAAGCCAGGAGGTGGGCTGTGCTTGAATGGTGTTCCTCCCAAGTTGAACTGCAATCGCTCTCTTCGGTTGAAGCTCGCGCACGGGAACACGCCTCTGGCAAAATCGATCGCACGGAACGCAATCCCCATGTTTGCGGATCCCATTTTCCCGTTCAGCGTAAAAATGATTGTTCCTGCGTCAGCATCAATCGCGCATCCGACGACATCGCCTTGCTTCCACTTGGATCCCCATGGAGATGATTGCCCGTGCCACTTCTGCTGACGCCACCCATCGTATGCCCATGAATGAGAGCCGTCACCAACGCCGTCCCCTCTGTCAGCAGAGCCGGAGAAAGCGACATCCGCCCAACCGATTTGAATGCAGCCGTTGGAGTGAAGAATGGCTTCATAGTACCATCTACCGCTGGACACGAGGCAATCTGGAGCGCCGACGCTTGCAAAGCCACCGCCAACGAGACCTTCCACCATTAAATCGTGTTCTCCGATGCACGCTTGACCACTCACGCAGCGAAGTGGGTTTGGTTTTAACACGGCTTCGTCTCCTTCATCGGCGATCGCGACGGTATCATCCGTCTGCTCATCTGCCGCAGATCGTTGTTTTGCTTCTTCTTCACGTCGATCTTCAGCTTCAAGCGCTTCGCCGTTCGACAAGATCCACGTAAGTGCAGCATCGACGTTGTTCCTGTTTGCAGCAAGCGCCTTCTTGCACCAGTTGATAGGGAATCCCATTTCCGACAGCTGCTCCAGCAATGGACTGATCAGCTCAAGTTCATCTCTTCGATGCACCTTCGCCGAGCTGCTGCCACCTGATGTCCCTTCTTGACTTGCTTTGTATTGAGCAAGGAGACGTTCCATATCACTGCTGTGCTCGAAGCAAAAGTTGATCGCAGCCTCTACGTTCTGAGAGCATCGCGCCAACGCTACCTCGCACCACTCTTTTGGGAACCCCATCTCCATCATTTGCTGAACCATCGGGCCAGAAGCCAAGTTGTCGGTTTGGTTGCTGTCTGCGTTCCCGCCATCATCACGTGCTGAAGTCAACTTTGGAGCTGGAGTTGCATGTGCGACCCGGATGCTATGCCAGCGCGACCACAGCAGAAGCCACGTCTCTTCCAGAGATGAAATGTCACCAACGCCAGCCGTGGTGGGGGTGTCAGAAATTGCAATACCCAGCAAAGTCATCAGTCCTCGTGAACCCACACCACGGATCAACGTTGAAGCGCAATGGCTGTCTTTCACCAACGTAGCGGAGGCACGAAGACCGTGCTGACACAAAAGCATCCGGTAAAGCCGAGACTCTTTTTCCATCTCGGACAAAATGTCGGACGGCTCAACGCCCAGCACGTTTGGACTGGATCCTCTGGCATCGAGCTTCTGTTGGCGCGGAGAAGTCAATTCTGACTCGGCTTCGGAATCGTCGACACCACCACCTGTCAGATCCATTCCAGACGGTGAAGACAAGGATCCATCGTTCGACATATCGTCGTCATCTTCACTGTCATCGCATGGTCCTGCATCGGCGCCGTTATTCATCAATGCATCGATTGCTTGAATTTCAGCAAGGCTTTTCTTGATTTCACTCAAAAAGTACGGTAACTTCTGGATCAGCAACGTCTGCAGCACCGAATCCGAAAAAACCTTTGGTGGCAACTCGATCTCTGGAACTGGAAAAAGGTCGTCCACGGGTACACGGACCGGTCTCGTCTATATGAAATACAAACGCAATTAGATTAAAGTCCACACACATATGACAGCCAACAAGTTCATATGCAGTCACTCACCGGTAATGCGCCGCTTGCCGAGATACCATTCTGCTGTCCAGCAATGTCCCCACTGCGATTGCCGCGTAGAAGTACTTCTGCTGCTGACTTGTCGGGTTCATACGTCACAATGACACCTCGAGCACCGCGAAACGCGATTTCTTGCAATGAAGATCCTGATCTTGGCATGATCTTGACTGTGCCGCCAACGCGTAGACCTTCAATGTGACCATCAAGCACACACAGCGCAGAGAGAGCGTTCAAGTAGCCAGCGCTTTGAGCTTTCCATGCATCTAGCGAAGGCACTTCACGAGACATGTCTTCCATTTCAACATCGGAATCCAGTGCACTTCCTGCAGAGGTTGCCGACTCCGTAATGCAGCTGGCTGGAATCCCTGTTAACGCGTCAGCGATCGCCTGGTTGAGATACACGGCCCATTTATCAGATTCATACAGCGACCGCAAGAGCAAAATTACTTCTGCTGCCAAGTCGCCCGCGAGATTGTTCTTGATAGAGCCAAACGCGGTATCGAAATCAGCTCGGTTTCCGGAAGCACGGCGAAGCATCGTTTCAGTAACACTCGGAGGGCTAATGGAGCCGACAATCGCAACGAAGAATTTGATCAACGTTGAGGCGTGGTCCGAGTCCTCCTGAGCGTCCGTGTCGACGTCATCATCGCTGTCCATTTCAAAGCTCTCCACCTCATCGTAGCGCACTCGAATTGAGCCGGGGTCCAGAGACGGAAGCAATCGTCGGAGTAGTTTCAGGATACGTCTTTGAATCAACGGAGCATTGACATCAACAAGCGCGAGAAGCAAATGTAACCATCGAGACGAAGAGAGATGGGATCGGCATACTGGAGAGCCACTCACAGAGTACAATAGCGTACAAATCTGGTAGCAATACTCAGATGCGTCGCCTAGCCTGTCGACGTGGTCCGATTCTGACGCGATGCTTGGGTCTGATGAATCAGTCGGCTCAAACGAAGCCTCCGCGCTGTTTTCAACTTGTCTGGTGCTCGACCGAAGCTCTTCCAACGAATTTTTCAGCTCGGTGTAAAGCATATGAAAAACAGATTTCCCCAGCGTTGCTGGACCGGAAGGCTTTCGCAACAGCGGAATCGCCCCCAACGAGAGACCTGGAGCAGATGGAAGCTCAGTTGCACTTATCAGACCGTCAGCGGTATCTCCGGCATGAGCTACCTGAGCAGCAAGAAGGTGAACGACCTTCAACGTAGCCTGTACCATCTTCTTCTTCGACTCAATCACAAGCGCGCGCTCATCCAGAGTGCCGGGAGGCGACGTCGACGGCCCGTCGAGCGAGTGCGGATCCGACGATCCTCGGGCTTCATCCAAAACTGTTTGAAGAACCCGGAATATTCCGACACGAGACAGGAAAGCATGGTCGTCGGGCTGGATGATAATACCCCACGCTTGCAGAATCACTAGCTGGAGGTCCGAGTCATGTGCCCAAGTCGCGCGAGACAGCGACGCGCAGAGGTACGAGTACAGTGACTCGAACGACTCCCTCAAATCATGCTTCAGGTGCTTTCCACAACCGCCGAGGCCGCTCAAATAATGCGATGAATCGACTTGGTTGACCTGGCTAACATTTCCCAGCGACGCTAGATCACCACTGAAGTCTCCAAAGTCTTTCGTTGTCGAGCCATTGCTCCCGCCCCCACGATGGTCTGACAATGACGGAGATAACCACTGCAACGCACTGGACAGAGCGTACGACGACTGGATGACATCACGTGGCTCAGAAGAAAGCGGACTTCTGCCAGACATGCTACCGGAATCACCGACAAAGCTTCGAAAAGACATGAGTCCAATGGTGCGAAGGAATGTTCGAGTAGAGTTGCCGAGCAACTTCGACTGCAAGGTGGAAATTCGGATCGGAGCTTCGATAAACCTTGAAATCTGCATGAGCACTTCACTGTAGATTCGTTCGGCGCACTCGTACACCACTGCTTTCGTTGACGCCAATGGGACTCCACTTCCTCCTGCTGAGAAATCAGCTCCAGACAACGCAAACACCGCTGAAGCAGCTGCGAGCGCTTTCGAGCTTGGCTCGATTTCCAGCAGAAACTGCGCTTTCCGGATCACCAAACCTGCGATGACAGGGTAAGTGGACCCCATGGAGTTCTTCGCTCGAATTGCCCATTCAATGACGCGTTGCGCTGCTCGCCAGATGTGCATCAAATTTTCGTGCGGTCGTACTTCGCTCTCCACCAAGTTCTCGTGGGGTGCGTCCAAAATCTTCCGGATTGAGCTGAGAAAGCCACTGTGCCAGATCATGGCAGCGCAAATCGTTCGTCGAGCAACTTTCATCGGTTCACCACCTAATCGGATAAATGGTGACTCACCAACGTGTCGTGACACCCATCGATCAATGGTCACAGCTTCCCCAGCGTTGTTGATGAGGTCATTCAAGAACGAAGAGCTTTGACTAGCGCCATCACTGTTTTCAGGGAAAGCGGCAGATAGAGACTTCGGACTGACGAACTCAAGCCAGTTGCTGCATGCTTCCGCAAGAACCGGTTGGTTACTTGCCATGGACTTGCGGTTGAATCCGGTCAGCTCGCTCAGCCCTTCCAGCACGCTCTTGAGATGTGCCTGAACCAACGAAGGCGGCAGTCCTCCAGAGAGAAGATTGCTGTTCATCCACTCCTCGTATTCATCGCTGGAACACTCGATCGATCCGGAGAGTGTCTTCTGTTGATCCTCGTCGTCTGGAATGTTTGCACTGCCGTCGTTCACAATTTCTTCATCGCCAGCAGATGTGATGTACAAGTTCTCGATAAACAAGTCGTCTTTCGTCACATTCATCAACGCATGACTGAAGTATCCCAGGAGATTCGCGGACACCATTTCCAAAATCTTGAGGCCGTTCCAAGTCGATGGGTGGGTCCCTTCGCTGCCAGTCGCATCTTCCTTGATTTTGGTCCCGACGATGTTGCCACTTGTGTGGCTCTTCGCGTCTTCGTAGCTTCCGTTGAACACTCTCCCATCAGCTCGCAAACGACCTTCAACAAGGCACATGCCACCCTGACGCCAGCTCTCGAGGAAGCACACCTTCGTTCCACGCACCACGCCGGTCAACGTTACAGTGGTAAACGATCCACTGCTTCGTCCAAACACAGCGCCGTCTTTCCCTTGTGTGAGAGTGAGATGATATTGCTGCGCAGGAATGTTCCCAGCAGCCATACTTTTCAGCTCCCACTCGCCAGCCACATTGATAGCCAACTGATTGAATGATGACGTCGCTCCACCTTCACCAGAAGACTCTGCGAACTGCAGCAGTCCTTGGTTAACGTTCTCGATGCACTTCATGCTCTTGATGCACCACGGAATGAAGTGCATCGCTAATATTGAACCAAGTCCGTGGTAGTTCTTGATCAAGCCAACCGAGCTCAACAGCGGCAAAACCAGAGGAAACAACACCGGATGCTTCAAAATCAGCTTTTCAGGATGGTCACTGCTGGCGGACGAGGCTGGTCGGGATGACTGAGCTTGTGGGAGAAGACTTTCACTTAGCTGAGAGCTCTGCAAAAACTGGCAAGCCGACTCCAACAGTGCACCACAGTGATGCAAGAATGGCTTCAGAACAGCAGGAACCACAACACGCTTTGTTCCCTTTGCATCTCCCAACCTTGGATCAGCAAACGACAAATCTTCTGACGATTCAACAGGTAAGATGGTGACCTGGTCGTCCCGCTGATATAACCCGATCGCAGGGTACAGCGTTCCATGCTGGGTCAAACCGTCAAACGCAATCCCCCAATCGCTGTCATCAACGCCAAAAGAAAGAGCTCCACTGTCGGTGTTGAGTCGCACGCGCACTGTGCTGCCGGTACTGAAGCCATCACCATAGTCACCACGCACTTTGCTTCGATTGTGCCACAAAGCGCGAGTGCCAATGAGACCCCAACCTTGACGATCACCGCCGACGTAGGTCGCCACAGAAGCATCGCGAGTACACACACCAAGGAAGATGTGGCCTTTTTCACAACGGTCAAGGCGAACAGCCCACTCATGAATGCCGGTGTTTGGTGGACACCCCGTCGTGGCCATCACCATACCCCACTGTTTCGCGGTGTATTGCTTCGCAGTTTGGTTCCCATCGGATAGCGTCATGGTTTCAGCACACCGGGAAGGATCAAATTCGAGGGCTGGAGGCTCGTCACCTCGAGAGCCCCCAAGTCGCTGGACCATCAAATCTTGGAGCGAGCGCAGCAGCAGGACTCTAGTATTCATCGCAGATTCGTTCCCCTCTCTTGGCTCTCTCTCCATATTCGGCAGGAGTGGAGCGTGAACCAGCTCGTAGTTTCGTACGAACGAAAAAGTTGCCCATTTGTCAGATAGTACACTTTCTCGCAGCAGATCGACGAGATTCGGTAACTGGTTGATACAGTCCAAAGCTTCGCGCTCCAACTTTCTTCCCAGGTCCCACATTTGCTCGTACGCTGTAGCCAGTAGGTCAACAGTCCGAGGATCATCACCAACTGGCGCAACCGGCAAACTCGTGGACTCGACGAGTCCAGGCGGGGCGTGTTCGGCGATGTAATCTTGCAAGCAACGCGTTGTCAAAGACCCCGCTTCAAGAGACGCTCTGATAATTGACGGGCTCCATTTCGCTCTTATCTTGCCAGTCTTCGAAGCGGCATTCTGCAAAGCACCGTCGTCAATCGGTTGAGCGCTCTCGTCGTCGAGGTGCTTCATGCTGCTGTTGAACGGGCTTTCTGCGTATTGACCTTGCTCGATCACATCGGTGCAAGGTGGTACGAAAAGCTGCGCCATATCTGGAAGTGCTAGGCGAGCACAGAAGAGATCCAGCTGGTAGAACTTCCACTCCGATTTCGCATCGCCGCTGTGAGCAATGCTACGACACTCCATGAGTTTCGATACCAGCAGCTTGTGGCGTTCTTGTTGAGACGGGTAAAAATGGGCAATCGCCCGAATCCACGCAGCAGTTGCTTGCTCTCGGATTCGTGCAAAGTAAAACGAGGCTGCTTTTTCGATATCTTCAGGCGAGCAGCTCTCTGGATCGGCAAATATGATGTTGCCGATCACATCTTGCGACGGATCGAACGAGGGCCCGGACACAAAATTTCGTTCCATGTACTGGAGCACCAAAACCTTCAAGCTTCCCAAGAGCGGATTCGCATTGGACGACTTTCCTTCGTCGTAGTCGCCATCGGTCTTCGTCACAGGCTTGGAAATGTGACCCAATCCCACAGAGGCAGGTGGGATTCCCAGAACTTCCACATGGAAGAAATGCGCCTCGAGAACTCGAAACACCGACAGCAGCGAGCAGGCGATGAACAGCTTCCACTTCGACCACCAGAATGAACCTTGTCCAACTTGGAGGACGCTGGAGTTCGATGCATTCAAATCAACCATCACCGAGTTGATGAGCATGAATGTCAGCGGATGCGGCTGTACTGGCGAGCTGCTTGGAAGCACGCCTTTCTGACAACTTTCCAAGTAATCAAGGCACATCTTGTTCATTTGCGCGATGAGGGCCATTGCAACTGTGATTCCGTCGACGTACAATGCAGACTCTTCGGGAAGACTGAATGGACCAAGCTCCAACATCTCTGCTGGAGAAAACTTGCTGGGGCGTGGTTTCGGGATGTCGTCTTTTGATTGTACTCCTCCTTCCGCACTTGCCATTGCCGAATCCCCAATAGAAATCGGGCTTGCTTGTTCGCTCTGATCGCGCAGATTCAGCTCGGGCGATAGCGACAGCGCAATAGCACGAGCCATCAACGCATCTTCATCAACGCCTTCTTCCCCAACGCTACCACTTCCATCTCTATGATCTTCGTCATCGTCATCATCATCATCTTCGTCGTCATCGTCATCATCACCGAACCGACTCAACCGGGCACGAAGCTTTGCAAGCGCACTGTTGTCAGAATCCAGATCCATCAGCCCGGAAGACGACTCAACTGCCGACGTCTCTTCTTCATTACTGCGAACAGAAGCTGATACGTCTTGAACTGCTCGGTCGTTCTTCGGCGGAGTGGTTGGCTCTTTCGATGTTTGCGTCTCTCCAGGATCGACAGTCTTTGCTGGAAATTCTGGGGCTTTCTCGCCCCGAAGCACTCGAAGATGGGAAGCCAGAGGAAACACGACTGTTGCGGGCTCTGCTGCTGCGCTACCTCCCGTGAGAGCAGAAAGAACCAGCTTGGTTGCTAGGATAATAGCTTGGATGGATCCATCCGCGACTGCTCTTGCTACAAATCGACTAACGTTCAGAGCCATGTCTTCATCCAAAAGCGGTCCCGCAGAAAAGTCTGGGACAAGCATCGCCGTCGCTGACGCGCTTTGCTGCGTTTTGTCCTTGCGCTCTCGATCTTTCCGTTTCTTCTTCTTCCTTTTGTCCTTCTTCGGATCAACGCCGGTAACCAGTGGGTGACATAAGATAGCGCCATAGAGTGCTGGATCTTTTTCTCGGATCTGACTGAGCATAGGGCTGTAGACTCGATTGTCAATCTTCTCCTTTAGAAGCCGCACATGCATCCTCGCTAGCTGCTTCGCAGGATCGGATGAATCGTCACTCTTGTCGTTCTCCTCATCGTCTCCAGTCTCATTCTCGCGCTCGTCATCGCGTTCGCTCTCTGGATCCTTGTCTTTGTCTTTCGCGTCACGAAATTCACGCCCTGCGCCGTGGGCAAAATCAATGTCGGACTTGGCTTCCATGAAGAACCGAGTCAGCTCTTCAACTCGCTGCCGTCTCGCAGCGTCAGCACTTAGTAGATCTTCTTGCTTCCCAGAACTTGCTTTCGGCAAGCTCTCTCCTGCACGCTCCGGCTCGCGTTCCAACTTGACTGGTTCTGCGCGACCACTTGAAGCGAAAAACGCAAGAGAGTCTGCTGTGATCACATTGCTCCGGTCACTACAGAGCGATGAAAGTTCCGCCTAAAAGTGTGAGCAAAAAAAAGCAAACAACATGTAGAATAGAAGCGTTAGTGACGGATCCAATTGCATTCATCCCCCCTTCCCCCTTCTTCCTCACACGCCACACGCAGCAAGAATCACGCACCATAAGCCGCGCGTAGCGTCCATCAAGGCTGTCTTTCTCCTGGCTTTCCTGGATCTCGTTCAGCACGCTCGCTTGGCGCAAGAGCCGCGCCTGCTTGACGGACGGCATCTGGTGGCTGCTCATCACCACGACTCACCAACGAACGAACACGACAAGAAGAAGAAAACGCTCGATACTTTCACCAATTCTCTCTCTCTCGCTTCTCACTCTCTTCTCTTCGCGGACGGATGGCCGAACGGACGGTTGCACACAGCACTAGCAGCTACAGCAAACGTAGAGATGGAAAACAGCGAGCAGCGCGATCGATCGGAGCCCAGCGACTTGGGTCTCACTTCTCGCTTCTCCCCTGGTTTCTTTTTCTCTTCTTTCTCTCGCTCGCTCACTAGAGCGCGTATGCCAACCCGCCCCCAGACAACAGAACAGAGTTGAATGTCAGAGTGATGGTCTTCTCGGATCGCATTAGTACCGTGTCGATTCGACAAAGTGCGAAGATGCTGAATTGAAGCAGCAAAACCCTCGAACTTCAACTCTGGATGCAAAGGCAACTCCTTTTTTTCCAGCGCAATTCAAAGCAATTTCTATGCGAACGAACACCTTCGCACTGGAGATGCAGCTGACTTGCCGCTGTTTTACATGAATGTTTCGTGCGTATTGCACGCATCGATATATGAACATGTGGTGTGGAGATGGCTGGGATATTCGATTGGTTGTACTGTACACACGTGTTTTCGCGCGTTTGGTCACAATATTTTCACTTTTACGCAGTCACTAAAGTGATCATGACTACTCTTTTGCTCGGAAAACAGACGATTTCCAAAACAAGGTGAGTTCACGCTACATCACCCATTACCATTTTCTGAAAGCAAGATGCTCACAGAGCCGATTTTCCTCTCCATGTTCACAGCTCTCCACCTTGTTTCGTGAAACCCTCTCTTTCGGCACGCATGCACACTGGATATTTTTGGAGTGACTCGACTTTCAGCCAGTCACATGGCCCGAAGAGGCGGGTGGTTTCGCAGAGAATGATTGGGGGCTTCTATTATGGGTGCACTGCCGCCTCGTTGTTTCGTGTGCAACGAGCGAGCGAATGAGTGCGCCCGTGTCAGAAACGCAGCCAGTCAGTCAGACCGTCAGTCGCATTTTCAGAAGCAACAACAGCAACCAACGAAGCACCGCAGAGCAGAGCAAAGCAAGCATGTCGACCGCCGCACAGGACACCATCTCCCCGAACGACGTGGGCGTCACGGCCGTCAAGCCACACAATAGCAAGAAGCAGCAGGAGACGTCGACCTACAAGGTGCTTTGCTGCGGCAACTCGGCGCTCGACCTACTCCTCGTGCCGCTCTGCCTCGTTGGCGTGTACGTGCTCACGGGCATCCTCTTCGCGCTCTGCATCCACGCCGTGATCCAAACCGACGACACCTCCACCGCGCTCTGGATCTTCTTCGGCATCTACGTGGCGTTCGTGGTCATGCTCGGCCTCGTGCTCGGCACCACCGCGTACGAGAAGAACATGCTCAAGAAGTACGAAGTACCGGAAGCCGTCAACTGATCGTAACCGAATGGCGCTCGCTCGCGGTATGTGGTATGTGCTGGTGGCTTGTGAACCTCTGTGGGTGGCTTTTGGGCAGTGATAAGTATCTGACTAGCTACACAAGGATGCGGGACTGACAAGCAGGCGTACCTTCTTTCATCACTTTTATTTTAAATACATGTGTACGATTTACCATTTATTGTATGTCGCTGGTCGCTACCCATTGCCCCACCGCTACACCAAACTACGGCCGCGGACCACGAGAGAGGTAACCTGCCACACCACGACGTGGACGCTCTTCCAGTACCATCACGACGTTGTCCCCGCGAATGAAGAGCTGCTTAGAGTACTGCTGCTGCGTAAAGTCGCGATTGCGACGAGCGTCTGCGACAGAGAAGAGCGTGTCTGCAGCTGCAAGACGTCCATCACGCACGTCCTGCAACATCTTCACGTGCGTGGTATGCGGAACAAAGGTTTCCGTCACGTCCATTAACACAATGTTCATGTGCTTGTCGAACGCTTTCAGGTACCCGGCACAAGCTCCGCGGATGCTGTTCACGCGGCGGATCACGACGACCACGCGCTTGCGCTCGAGGAAGCAGCGGCGCAGTACGGTGAAAGGGCCATCCGTGTACGTATCTGTTCATCCAGTCAGCAAAGACGAACAGGAAGAAAAAATCAGCTGCTGGGCTGTAAGGCAACATACTAGTAGTATACATGTACACATTAAGTCCACGTACCAGCGAGACGATCGAAGAGCGTTGGTGTTGGATCTTTCTTTGTAGTGTCGGCTTTACTCGACGCTTGTGTTTCAGAAGCGCTCTTCTTGGCGTGGACGACCACTCTCTGGTAGTGCGGATCGGACACTGGGAGCTACAATGCAATCACAAATACACCCATGCCGTTGTCATTTGATGACCTGCCTGATCGCCAGCAAACCGAGGATGGAACGCCATAAAGCCCAACATACGAGATGGCGGCACTTGAGAATATTGTCAAACGGATAAGCCGGCGCAAGCGCTGGCAGTTGGTCTCTCTGTAGTGCCTGTAGCGGATCAAAGTCCTCGGAGCGAAAGTCGAGTGCTCCACCTGTGCTTGGCGGGATCAGGAATGGCTGGAAGTCTTGCTCGTACGTGACGCTGATGACATTCACCGCCTGCCGCTTCTCTATGGTGCTGCTAGAACTAGCGATAGGTGTAGAGTCCACTGTCGCGCTAACCGACTCATCGGCGGCGGGGTTCAAATCAGGAGCGACGCCGTATTTCTTCTTGAGCTTCGCGCAGAGCACCTGCTCCTTGCCAGCGTATTTCCGCACAATCTCCGCTCTGCTCACCATACCCGCGTAGGTTAGTGCACAATGCCGTATGAAGAATGGCGGTGAGCGGCAGCACTCACGTACACTATGCTCACGTAAAAAAACGGGTAGCACGTACATGTTCTGGTCATTTCCTGGATTGAACTTGGCGTAGTAGGTGCGCAGCCGCGCTTCCATGAGCGCAGGATCGACCGCCATTTCCAGCATCATTTTCCAGCACAAGCAAACCAAAAAGCTGGCTCAGAGGGGTTTTGTCTCCTAAAAGCGGTTTGCTGACAAAACCTATCGTTAGAAACCGTCTAGGGTTTTGACGATAGGGCTTACACGTTTTTAAAAGAGGGCTAATATTGATACATTTCCTATTGTCGCTTTCGTCACGACTCGGACGCGCGCATGCGCCGGTTGGTTCAAGACACTGCTGAAATGGCTGGCACAACCTGCCTGTAAATCCAGTCACGCAAATCGCTTCGCTGGCAGCAGAAGGCTCGGATCGAGCTCCATGACCGACGCAACGAAGTCCGCAGTGCACTCTGCTCCTCCACTTCCAGCACGGCCAAGCTCTCCGGAATGCACGGCGCAGGCTCGACAGTCGCGCTCATCGAGCAGTTTCTCCACTGCGAGCTGCATGTTCTGCTCAGTGAAAGCCTGGGAATCCAAGAGCAACCCTGTGCCAGCGCGAACAACAGTACCGATGCCTTCCAGTTGTGCATCAAGAATCGATGACCAAGCCGGGGCCAGTCGGTGTACGCGCAAGGCATAAGGGTCTACGCAGCAACTTTTGTATTCATGACCAGATCGCAGCATTGACTACAATGTAATCAAGTAAGCATTCACGGGGCTGTGAGAGAGTACAATCAATGCACTAGGTCGCCTCAAGTTCGCCCGATCATCAACGCTTGCACGAGCGGCTCGAGTGCGTCGAACAGTGTGATCACTGCAGATTTTCGCTCTCGCTCCCGCCTCAGTCGAGCGCTCTCAGTCATTGTGGATTTCTCAGGTTCCTCACCACCAGTAGCAGAGCTGCTCTCAGGATAGATGATGAGACATTTGCCCTGCTTCCAGGCAACGAGGTCCGTCGTGTTCGCTTTTGCTGATTCCTGACTCTGAGTCTGCTGCTGCTGAGGAGATGGCCCCAGCGCAAAATTCTTCCAGCTCATGTGCTTCAGCTCCGATCTCGCGACTGCCGGTTGGAGATCTGGTTGGTGTTGGGTCTGTTGCTGCTGGTTCGGCTGGCGCCTGAGCTTTGTTGCGTCTGTGAAGAACAGCGGGATCACTTGCTTAAGAAACGGGACTACTGCGTGCGTGATTGCATCCGTGTTGTTACTGATTGGGTCCCCGCTGTGTAACGACGCCTGGCTCTCACTTCCACTGTGCAAGGAGCCCAAGTGCACCACGCGCTGGAACATCCGGGGCTCGGCGTGGTCCATGACCGCATTCTTCTTGGCTTTCTTTTTCTTTATCGTCCAGTTGCCACCTGCGCCTGCGATGTCTCGAGTTGGCGGGCTGGGAAACAGCGACCGCGTGGACGTGTACATACTGCGCATTGAGAGGTTGGACTGCGCTCTGGACAGTTCTGGGCGTGGTGGAGCAGGCGTTGGCGAGGATGCTGAAGTTTGAGCTGGTTTGTCAGCGACGGTACCAGAGCCGGGAGCAAGCGGGGGGCGGAACCCGAGAACACCGAGTGGGCTACTCGGTACGGCGCTCGCGTGGCGTGAAGCGATTCGTTCATTGTTTTCCGGCTGGTCGCTGCTGTTGCCGTCAAACTCCCGGCATTTCTTGTACAGGAGGTGGTCGGAGAAGTAGAAGAGAATGAACGCTGGCGGGGAGGAAGCGGTCTCTGAGGTGACGCTCTTGCGATGGGTGCTGGTGTTGTTGTTCGAGCCACTGCTACTGTTGCTGTTGCTATTGCTCCCAGCGCCACCGCCGAGCTGCTGTGTGGCGAAGCTCTCGAGCAGCTCGTCGACTTGCTCCTCGATGGACTGGCTCAGTGCATCGCGGAACAATCGTGGCTACAATGTAGTAAACCAGAGTAGTCTTTCAGTACATGCGGTCGCATTGAAAACAGAGAAGTGGGAAGGCGGGTAAGAACGTACCCCTTGGTTGAGCGCAACGGCAATGTGGTTCTCCAGACCGTCACTGTGCTCGTAGTTGTACGCCAAACGCCGCACAAGTGATCTAGATTCATGTAGCCACATAGAAAAAGCCACAGGCACACACAGTGAGAGATCAGATCTTGAATGGACAACACTAGCAAAGAGAGCTAGCTCACTTTGCAACATCGGCGTCCAGCGTTGGCGCTGTGAAGAGAGCCACGAAGAGCTTCTTAGATGGGGTCTGCGCGAGCACGATGCGCTCCAGCGGGGTCGCGAACATGGAGATGCTCGGTATATTCGTGGTTTTCTCGGGTGTTCCTGGTTCGTCTTTCAGTGAATCCATGCTGTTATCTGATACCAATCGGTCCGAGATCAGCATGAGTGCTCAAATCAGTCCAATGTATACACACTGAAGTGCAGGCAGATCACCTGCAAAGTTGAGCAGCGCAAAGAGCAGCGCGCTGAGGTTCATGCGCTCGGAGCGCGGGTGGCGCAGGTCGAAGGACTCGGTGAACGAGCGTGTGAACACGAGCGACCCCGAGAGCTTCTCCACGAGCACCACGCCCTCCATCCTTGAGCGATCGCGATCTACAGAGCTTGCATGAACTTGACTGGCGATTGGGCAAAACAAATGCAGTGGCAGCTATGAATAATGTTAGGATGAGTGGTATGTTGTTGACTGTGTCGTTTCGCGTTGTGTGATGGCTACAAGATATTTGTAAATATTATGATGCCTAAACTAATGTCTACCATACCTAATTAGTGTGTCCCACATTGAAGTAACCACTTTAATTAAAAATTGTACCATTATTACCGAAACTGATACAGTTACTAACTGTTTGATATAGAAACTCCCGCCTCCCTCTCGCTCGCATGCGCTATATTACCGTAAACATCAAAAAATTTACACAATACGGGTTTGCGCTCGACAAAAATGGAGACTGCAGCAATGCCGACGGACACTTCCGACTCTGTTGCCATGGGTATTCCCGACAACGTTCACGTCAAAGCCGAGCCCCCAGTCCCCAGTATAGCAGCACCAGCACCAGCACCAGCACCAACAGCAGAGCGAGAGGATACGAGCGCTACAGAGGCGGACATCAACACGAAGAAGCGTGGCGCGAGCGTCAAGCAGCTCAAGCTGCGGCTCTTCCAGCAGCTGGCACGCCGCCAACAACACACGCACGCGTGGCCGCAGTACTGGCGCGCGCTGCAACAGTTCCTCCTCGCGCGCCTGTCGGTGGACGAGTTTCACTGCATCGTACGCATCCTGCTAGGGCCAGATCTACGTACGTATTGATGATGCTTGTGCTTACTTCCTTACACGGCAACTTGTATGGTGAAGGAGGTTTGTGAACTAAAGTTTCTCTCTCTCTGTGAGCGCATGTTGTTCAGTGGAGCCCCACAATGCGTTCATCGTCGCAATCCTTAATGAGGCGCAGACGAATTCAGCAGCAACAGACAGAGACAGCGATGACGACAAGGCGGCAGCACTAAGGGGTGAAGGTGGTGATAAAGACGGCTCAGATCTGAAGGCGCAAGTGAAAAAAGAAGCATTGTCGACACCAACAAATACGCTGCCTGTGAAGAATGGTAGGATCGCGGACGATCGCAAACTCCAAAGTACCTGTGGATAGGATGGGATTGGATCTTGTGTGGTGGCTAACTTGATACTGCTGTCTTTGGTTGTTACTTGAAACTACTTCACTCGACTTTCAGAGGTGGATCCAAACGGAGACTTGAGCCAAACGAAGGCGGATCACCATGAACATAGCACCAGTAGTGAAAAGAAGAAGCGGCAGTTCTCCACTCACATCTCATCACCTGACGATGAGCGAGGTACGATGCGGTACAATTATAATGGACACTCTTCATAGAGTACTTCGGACTCTATGAAGATTGTCAGGCTAATGCTTATAACTGTGGCTGTCTTTGGTGACGCGTCTATTCTGTAGCCGTGAAGAAGCTGCTCCATTTTGCGAACTCGAAGCGAGATACGCCCGAGAAACAACACTCGGATCAGCAATCAGCCGAGCTGCTCATCGGACTCGGCAACTTTGGTTCACGCGCTACGAGCAACAAGTCCTCATCGTCAGCCTCTTCCCAATAAGTGGAAGGAAGACCGCGCTCCTTAGTACAAAATGGAGTCACCAAGGGATTGTTGTCTGAACTGGAAGCTGATCCGTATCAAGTTTGAGCTCAACCTTTAGTTGGAAGCACCAGCCGTCAGTTATTCATTCGAGTTTCTCGAGTGTGTGAGCAGGAAGGTCATCGGTTTTTGGTGTTGGAAATCAAGCTATTTGCATATTTATGGCGTCCACGACTACTCACAACCAACCCGCTTTGCAACAATCGTGTCCAACAAGCTCAACAGGCGACTGGTCGGTCGACTGCGTGTGGTCTCATTATTTGTTTTATCTGTTGAAAGATGACAGAAGACAGCAACAACGATGAGCAAGAGCAGCAGCAGCAAGACGACGGCGACGACGACGTGTGGATGAGCTTTGAGGAGAGCGTGACGTACTTGAAGCAGGTGGCAGCGATCTACCAGCAGACATTCCACAATCCGCCACTAGCAGCGTCGGTGCCGACGTCGCGCAAGAAAATCACGAAGGCGCGTCTGGACGAAGCAAGGGGCCAGGCAAAGGAAGCGCTGGAGCTGCTCGCGTCGAATCTGCTCAACGCGTCCACTGCGATCGTCAACACGCTCGAGAACCAGGTATGCGTTGCTTCTTTGATTAGGTTACACTCACTGTAAGGTGCTTGAATTTTGTGGGATTGCTTTTGTCTTGCGATTAGGAGACTGCTGTTGTGACTTTGTCAGCGGAGCTGGATGGCATCAAAAGCCACTTGCAAAGTGCTCGTGACCACAAGGCGCGGCTTCGAATCAAGGAGTTCTGCGCATCAGCACAGCAGAACTGTCCGGAAGAGGATCTGAGTCCAGCCACCCCAGCCACTTCACAAAGTGCGACGAGCCAATCGATCAACGGCAACACATCATTTTATCAGCGTACGTGTCGTCCGGTCTGGATCCGAGGCTCTATTAAGAGGCTCTCAAACTGACCCATTCGCGTGATGAATTCTTTTCTTTTGTAGCAGCATCGCTCAAGCTGTCACTGGCCAGCTCGTCGACAAAACTGTATCACTAAGAGAGAGAGAGAGAGATCAAGACGGACTAACTATCTCCACCCCAGATATGGATTCGTAGTATGCTCAACTGACAATCTCGCAACTTTTGAGATTGGTGGTGATGATGTTTTCCTTGTGGTGATACCAAAGAGTGCATTTTTTGCAGCCGTGTCTGGACACACTTGATCAGACGATATTGCTACAATATCGATCGGACCGTGCTCCTGGACGCAAGTTTACAACCCTCGACTGGATGGACTCGGAACAAACTCCACGAATCTCGTGACTTTCCAAGCAGCACAGCGAGAGAATTCCTCGCGATTGGTTCTTACCTCATTTGCTCGTCGGAGTTGAATGGACTCATAGCGTCGAGTTCTTGCACGAATCGAACGTATCCCGATCGCTTATTGAGGGAGCCATGCTCATCTAAACTGAAAACCGCACTGTTTGTTCATACCCGAAGTCATCGGTGGGGATTGTGCGGATTCATAGCTTCCAAATCACGAGGACAACTCAGTGGGATGCTTTCATGGCGATGATCTGCGTGGGCGGGTAGTCGAACTGGACAGCAGTAAATAGTTCACCCATTGGTACAAGGTCGCCCATTGGTGTAACTTCGCAGATACAATTTCACGATTGCTGTGCTACATTTCACGCTCAGAAATCATCATCAGTTGGCTGCTTTCCCACGATCTGGACATAAATTAGGAGGCGCGAGGCTTTCCTTCCCCAAAGGAGGTCTTGTTCAGTGATTTGGCTGTCGCGGACGCCGAAAATCAGCTTCGTTTTCCCTGAGTCCATCCCTTATGCAGGTACCCATGGAGGACATTGAAGGTCAGCCAGTTGCACTGACGAAGTGTGCGCCAAAGAAGGTTTGTGTGGCTGAGAATGACTGAGTGCGGTTGTATGTGTACTGGTTGTAGTAGCACTGGTGCCAAAAGAGTACTCCCCGCCTAGGGGTGCTGTCAACCAGCGTTCATTTTCGAATCTCTCCGGTCACGAAGAAGACGCCGACGATCCCGAAGAAGCTACGAAGAAGACCCTAACGCAGACCCACCTGAAGCGAAGAGAATGAGCGAACTACCAACCCACTCGAGCGCTCCCCCATGTGCAGGCTCCGTGACCGATGGCCCCGAATCCACGACGGGACAGCAAGCGACTGAGGACAGTGCGCCGAATGGCCAATCGGGGGTCGTTGCTATGGATGATCAGGAACGGTGCGATGGTGCTCGCATGCTGCTGCTGTTCGCTGCGCAATCCGGCAATGCTGAGCTCGCCCGAGAGATGTTGGAGCACGCTGCGGGTGTCGATACGACGAGAGAGGACGGAGTGACTGCGCTGATGCTGGCGTGCAACGGGGGACACACTGACGTCGCTGAGATATTGTTGATGTGCAACGCGAACGTAAACACAGCTGCAGCCAACGGCGCTACAGCGTTGATGTTGGCGTCTCAGCCTGGCCACTACGACGTAGCTGCGCTGTTGCTGAAGCATGGCGCGAGCGTCAACACACGCGGACCCGTTGGAATGACTGCACTGATGTTGGCGTGTCAAGGAGGCCACGTCAGCGTCGCCGAGCTGCTTTTGACGTATAACGCGAGCGTGAATTCGGCTGGGCACGATGGCGCGACAGCACTGATTTTGGTGTGCCAGAATGGCTATGCCGGCGTGGCTGAGCTGTTGCTGAAGAACGACGCAAGCGTGGACATGGTAAAGAACGACAGCACCACCGCGCTGATGTCAGCGTGCCTGAACGGCCACACCAGAATCGTCGAGCTACTTCTGCAGCATGACGCGAGCGCGGACATCGCCAGAAACAACGGAGTTACTCCACTGATGTGGGTTTGTCAAGGGGGCGAGACTGACATGGTTGATCTGCTCCTGAAGCATGGCGCGAACGTGAACCTTGGTGACGCCAATCAAGTGACTGCATTGATGCTGGCGAGTCAAAATGGTCACACCGAAGTGGTTACGCTCCTACTGCAGCGTGATGCAAGCATTCATCAAGCCAACCGCAACGGGTTTACTGCGCTGATGTTGGCCAGTCAAAACGGTCGCATTGACATTACGGAGCAGCTGCTGGAGCACGGTGCGGGCGTCAACCAGATCAGCCTCAGCGGGGTGACTGCGCTGATGTTGGCGTGCCAGTATGGCCACACCAGGGTGACTGAGCAGCTGTTAAAGCGCGGCGCGAGCGTGAATATCGCGGAGCTGGACGGAGGATCGACTGCGCTGATGCTGGCCTGCCAAAGTGGCCATTCTGACGTCGCTGGTTTGCTGCTACATCACAACGCACGAGTGGATATAACCAGAGACGATGAAGCGAGTGCGCTGACTTTGACATGCCGAAATGGCCATGCCGAAGTGGTTGAACTGCTACTCAAGCACGGCGCGAGCGTGGACACAACAGAAGACAACAACGTGACTGCGCTGATATTGGCATGCCAAAAAGGCCACGTCGATGTGGTTGAAGTGTTGTTAGCGCATCATGCGAACGTGGACAGCGCCAGAAACGACGGAGTTACTGCACTGATCACGGCGGCTCTAGACGGTCGGGCTGATATAGTTGGTCTACTCCTAAGTCACGATGCGAGCGTGAATCCTGCAGAAAAACATCATGGCTACACTGCGCTGGTGTTGGCAAGTCAGAATGGCCACGTCGACGTGGTTAAACTTCTGCTTGAGCATGGTGCGAGCATTAACCAGATCAGCCAACCCGGAGTTACAGCGCTGATTGTGGCTTGTCAAAGCGGCCGCACCGAGGTGGCTGAGCTGTTACTGAAGCATAATGCGAGCGTGGAGATCACAGGAAGCGACGGCTCAACAGCACTGATGTGGGCGAGTCAGAACGGCCTCACAAGTACGGTAGCGCTGCTCGTGCAGTGTGGCGCGAATGTCGATTTTATCGGAGGTACCGGGTACAGTCCACTGATGCTGGCCTGTCTGTTTGGCCATTCCGGTTTGGTCGAGCTGCTACTGAAGAGTGGTGCGAGCGTAGATGTGACCAGAGACGACGGGTTCACTGCGCTGATGGCGACGTGCCAAAACGGGCACTCCGTTCTTGCCGAGCTGCTATTGAGGCACGGTGCAAGCGTGGACATGACGCTGACCAACGGAGTGACGGCGCTGATAAAAGCTAGCGGTTATGGTCGCGCGAATGTGATCGAGCTACTTTTGAAGTACGGTGCGAATGTGGACTTGCCCAGAGACGACGGCTACACTTCGCTGATGTACGCGTCTCGAGATGGCCACATGGGTGTAGTCAAGCTGCTGCTGAAGCACGGCGCGACTGTCGACTTAGCTGGCAATGACGGAGACACACCGTTAATACTGGCGTGCCGACATCGCCACACCGACATCGCCGAGCTGCTTTTAGAGCATAATGCGAGCATCGATTCGGTCAGTAGCGGCGGCTACACTGCGTTGATGTGGGTCTGCAGCAGAGGCGATGTCGCTATGGCTGAGCTGCTTGTAAAGCGCGGTGCGAGTGTGGATCTTCCCAGCGACAACGACGAAACGGCGCTGATGCTGGCGAGTTTGAAGGGCTTTGCGAATGTGGTGGAGTTGCTGTTACGACACAACGCGAGTGTGGATTTAGCTATGACCAGGAACGGTGGTCTCACTGCGCTGATGTTAGCATGTCAAAATGAGCACATAGATGTGGTGAAGGTACTGCTTGAGTATGGCGCAGATGCAAACCATGGCACGGCCAACGGAGTCACGCCATTGATCTGGGCGTGCCACAGCGATCATCTCCAGCTCGTCGAACTTCTACTCAGTCGCGCCGCCACGCTGAACGCCGCGAATGAAGTTGGAGTCACCGCCTTGATGGCTGCTGCCAAAGCCGGAAATTTTGACATGGTGAAACAACTGATCGACGCTGGAGCATCAGTTCACGGTAGTGATGTGAACGGTGAGACTCTATTCACACACGCCGCTCGTCAGGGCCACTTGGAAACGATCACACTTCTCAGCGACATCGGATACTCTTGTAGACAAGATAGGGCAACGTATTCAACGATGCTCATTCCTTCGACGCTTCAAACTCTTATCAAGTGTTATTGGGGGACGCACGAGTTCAAGGCGATGTGCGGCAGCGTTGCTGTTCGGCTGGTCAACATCAACGTCCACTTTCAACAGAAGGAAGATTTGTCTAAGAGCACCTTCCGCCAGTACCTGGCGATCCTCGCTCGGTTGATCAGGCTCCTACCCAAGTGCGAGACGAAGAGCGTCTTCACACGCCTCGTCCTGTGTCGGAGCATCGTGGGCAACTTTGAAGACATCCACGCAGAGATTGACTACTTGCTGCGAGGGACGGAGATGGAGACACAGGACAATGTTGGTGCTAGCTGGAGATTAACGTGGGAAAGCAACGGTGCGAGTTTACTACAGGCATTTCAGGGCGTGCTGGACAGCGACGAGCGTGTTTTGCAGAATCTGGGAGATACGCTGGACCAAGTTGAAGCGATGGCTCTGCTGCGAAACGAGCTTAGTCTTCGAAGT
>JALBZZ010000256.1:0-41475 GCA_038051095.1 Globisporangium irregulare
GTGGTGGTGTTGATGATGTGCTGATGGTAGTCAACTAGGCAAGTGAGTGACTGACAGGCGAGTGAGTGTGCTGAACGCCGCGAATTGGGAAGTGAGGTCAGCCAACGGCGCCGTGATTCGCTTTTCGCTGGCTTGCTCTCTTGTCGTTCGCTGACAGGGGCGGACGGTCGTCTGTGGGTGGGTTCAGGGAGGGAGGGCTTCAGGATCCGCTGGCAATACACACACAGCAGACTGGGCAAACAAACAACCGGCTCACCTTGAACTCGGAGCTCGTGTTTGTGGGCAACTCGCTCACACTCACTCCACAGCCTTCCTGAGTTGGTCCTGTCTGATCTGTGGAGCTGCTCACGCCAGGCGATGGAGAGATGCGGCAGACGCCGTGCTCTTGCCCATCAACCCACGCGCGCCTTCTCCTCGTACGAACGTTTCTTCCTCCGGCCACTTGGCGCTGAACCGTCGCGAGCGAGCGAGCGCCAAAAGGCAACAAGCCGACGACGACACGACCCACTTGCCCCATTTTGTATTTCACATATAATCTGACGGCTTTTCTTCCTGGAACGTTCACAAAAAAGACCATCTTATCTTATCCCCTGACTCCCCCTCCCACCAGGTGGCTTTGTATGGAAGTTTGTATGGGTGATTTGCTTGCTTTTGCTTACTTTTCGATAAAAACACACACAAAATAGAGAGAGAATCAGAGGGGTACGAAACGCAAAAGGAGTGTGTGTCAGACAAAAGCAGGTTCAACATGGGTACTTTAAATGGAATCTATGACAAAAGTGGAAATGTCTGCCCATAACCTAGTCAATTCTAATACATTAATGCATCGACCTACCTGGTCAGAGAGCGAATATCACTAGGACGCAGCACCATCGCGCTGCATGTTTGGAGCGCCTGATAAGAACACATTAAGTTCACGCATTTGCAAATAAAGTCACTGATCGTGTGTCAATGGTTCATCCTGATCTGTCACTCAAGATGCAGTAAACATGAGCTTCCTCATGAGCCCAGCGTTTATGAAAGTGCACCCACATGTGTAGAAGTTGACTGTACCTCGAAGATGAAGATGCGCACCAAGTGCGCACGGGTTCTGCTTCTGTTATGCTGCACGGCTTCCTGTCTCTTGTCTTTCTTGCCAGCTGAGCTTGTGAGAGATGGCTCCCTTGAGCCGTTGCACTCAGAATATGCGTGTTTTGTTTGTTTGTTGCTGCTGCTTATTTGGCACAGCTGCTGGCGTTAGGAGTTGAGAAGGGAGTGGACCACATCCGATCCGTCTGCTTAGCAGGATCTGAGCGACAGATGGTTGCCTCACGGATCCTACAAGTGCAGGTGCATTTTGTAGTTTAGGATCTTAGAATAGGATCTCTCGCGCTCGCTCGCTCGCTCCTGTCTGATGTTATTGTGTCTGGTGGGAGACTGCATGTGATGTAAGACTTTGGACCGAGTGCGTCACACACAAACCAACGGCAACTAAGGAATGACCAGTATGAGGGACTTCGTTGGTGGCGGGTCGTTTTCGAATGTGTGCGTCAGCGGGTTCTTGCTCTTTCTCTCTATTGCTGCTGGCATTGTCTTCGAGATCGAACTTTAGCGCTGAACCGCGCATCGAGCGTGGGGTTGTTGTGCGCTCGCTCGTTCGTTCGAAGTCAAGAGCTCCAATCTGTTGGTTTGGACGCTTGGATTCTCGTAAAAGTGTGCACTCGTTCGATTGCATGTGAGGAAAGGAGACTGGGAATCCAAGGCAGGATAGCCTTTGTGTATGTAGCTCCTCGACTTGTTTGACCTGCTCGCCATAGAGCGAGCAAGTGTCTGTGTGAATGGTGGCAGTGTTGTGCGTCAGATGGTCCACATACTCAACGTAAGTCGCACGATGCCTGTCCTCTCGGAGACTTGAAGCGGATGTGAGAGTGGCTGGAGTGTTTTTCCCCGCTCTGGACGGAAATCGGATGATAGAGATGAAAGCGAGAAAGCTGCGCAGCGGATTTGATTGCCAGCCAGATGATCGAGAGGCTCAAGAGAGTACAGATTGGTTGCAACACACGCTGCACCGTTTACCAAGAGCGTTGAGAGGAAGCGCAGGTCAAGTGTGTTAGCCCCAGCAAGTGCCACATTTCTCCTCCCTCTTCCTCCAGAGCTTCAAGCGTTGGACGTTCCTGGAAATCCTGGAGCGCAGACGTCAGCGCCACCTCGTAACCAGGTTTGCCAGCAGACTGTAACCCTCGTGGCCACTTGGGGTGCGTGAGTGTGGTTGTGTAACAGTCTGTAGTACTCGAAGCATTGGCGCTCGCTGCCAGTCAACCACGCCTTCTACAGACACAGAGTCTGAATGCTCCGGACCATTCTATCTGGCTGCTTTTACATTTCGCCCAAGCAACAAACAGACAATGACAGGCTGATACACTGTATCCCTTTGGTTCCTCTGTGCCTCTGGGTCCTTCTGGATTTCTGCGCTTTTGGCTGAAGGCCTCCGCTGGCCAAAACCCGACTGGCTGAGGTCGCGGTGCCACTCTCGAAAAATCTTATTCTCTGGTGCAGCCACCAGCTCTAATAAAACCAAACTGGAGCTCTTCGTTGGTACAGGTTCTACTGTACGTGAGTGAGTTGTCTTCTGGATCGGGTGGGTGGGTGGGTGGGTGCTGGAGCATCCAGGCAGGACTGGTTTCGCCTGAGAGTCCATGCTTGCTGCTTCTCGCCTTCCCAAAGGACCACCTTTCCTCTTCGCTCTCGCGACTCCAGCTTTTTTGGTTGTAGTAATTGGAACAAAAGAACATCGCGGTCGCGATTTCTTACACCCTCCGCCTTGCGCTAGACTTGCGGGTCAGCGTTGACTTCGTTCGTGCCAGCAGCGCTCGCTGGACCTCCAACTGAATCTCCGGATCTGATTGATGGACGAGTCAGCGAAAATGGAGGACCTGCCTCACTGAGGGTAGAAGGAGGCACTATCTATAGAATATATACCAAAGTAGAGTGTTTTTACCAAGACGCATAAGCTTGTCTACCATTACATTCCATGTTTATGTGCTCAATCGGCTCAGATATCCTTTCACGGAGCTCTTCTAGCGTGTTCTCTGTCGATTATGATGCTCTCACGCTGGAGTTCGAGTTTGGCTCTCATTGATACAATCACCTCTTCGGTGTCGCTACCACAACGATGATTTATTAACAAATTGAAGTTCTGCTTCGACAAAACGTTCATCCTGCTCACTGAGAGGGCGTTCTCTTCTCTCCCTCCAGTGTCTAGCGCGCAAAGCAAAGGCGCTCGCTCGGAGAGCTACTCTCGGAACCTCAAGCGACTCATCAGAAACTTGCGTGGGTGCGCGGACCAGCGAATGTTGGAGCCCAAGGCACGCGCGAAGTCCTCATCTCGTTCTGCTTTGGCTCTCGCTCGAAATGTGAAACTCTGGGAATGAGGCTGCGCTGCCAGGTCAGGAGTGCCACCCATCCATCTTCACACAGAATCCCACCTTTGCTGCCTCAGAGCCTCTCCTCTCCTCTGCATGACGTAAGGAATAAGATGGAAAAACGAGAGCGACTCCGTTGCTCGTGCTGCCCACAGTGGTCTCCTTTTGCAAAACCATTCAAGTCGCAACCTGTAGCACTCGATTTTTGGCGCACACACCCACAAAGCAATCAATCGCATTCGAAAGTGCCCAGCGATGGAGGGAACAACAGCGTCTTTGGATGTGTCTTGAGATGGATGGCGTCATGGCGTTCCATGGGAAAGAGAGGAGTGAGGGACTCGAATGCGTCAGGTGCTAGAAAGAATAAGATCGCTGGCGTTGCATTTGGTCGTACCTTTGGAAGACTCGGAAGCCATTTTTGCTTGCTTCCATTGCTCGCTCGCGTCTTCGATTCACTATTCATCACCGTGCACATACAAATAAGAGTAACATTACCAGCCAGCCAGCTACCCGCCACGCACTTGGACACGATTGCATCACCATCCGAGACTGGCAGGATGAATAAAAAGCGAAAAGCCATCCATTTACACACTGCTTGCATTGTTTGAACTGCTGGCTGGCTGACAGGCTGGCTGGCTGACAGGCTGGCTGGCTGACTAGTTGGGTTGGGTACCATCGACTACCCTCTCTCTACCTACCTAGGCATCTAAATGATGTCAAACACCTTCTTGAGACGGATGACGAGCTGCCAGTCCTCCTTCTGCAGGTCGTTGCGGAAGTTCTCCTTGAGTGCGTCGATGCTTGCACGGGATAATCGCGACACGAGCTTGTGCTTGTGGTCGAACTGGCGGCCGTACGTGATGCTGCCTTCGTTGTCGATGCGCACGGCTACCGATGCGCCCTTCTTCGCGCGGTCCACCTCCTTGTGCTCGCGCTCGATCGAGCCGACCTTGCCCACAAACACACCGCCGGCCGTCGGCACCACGAGCGGCGTGCCGATCTTCAGGATACCCTCTTCCACATCCACACCGAGAATGATCGGGTCCTTCTTGTTGAAAATGCAGTTCGGCAGGATCTTGAGCACGCACGGGAATACCGCGACATCCTCAAACTCCTCGCGACGCGCTTCCCGGAAGTTGTCCATGTACGCCGTGAACTGGTCAAACAAGTGGTAAATAATGTCGGCCGTGAAGATGCGCACGCCCAGATCTTGCGACAGCTCGGTCGCGTCGTTGTGCACTTTCACGTCGAACGCCAAGATCGTTGCAAACTCCTTCTGGTGTTCGAGCTGCACCGACGCGCGCATCACGTCCTTCTTGTGCACCGGTCCCAGGTTCACGCATGACACGGGGATCGGCGGGTCACACGTGCGCAGGAACTCCAGCAGCGCCTCGAGCGCTCCGAGCGTCGATGCCTGCACCATCACACCGCGCTTCGTGGCCTTGACACTGTCTAAGATGCCCGTGAGGTCGGACATGACGGAGTCCTTGAGCTCTTCGACATCGTCGTCAGGACCGACCACGTGGATCTGCGTACCAGCCACTGCCTTCTCGAGCCCGTGCGCCGAGATCTTGACACCCATCGCCGCCTTCATGGTCTGGTGGTGGATGTAGTCGCCCTTGATGCGCATCTCCTTCATCGGATGTGGCGTCAAAATGGATCGAATCGTCGTCACCACGGGACCGTCCAGCGTACACACGACGATCGTGTCGCCTTCGTGCAGCGTGCCGTTCACCAAGATCGTATCGATAGTCGTGCCCAAGCCTTCAATCACCTTCACTTCCAGCACGGTACACTGCAAGATGTCGACGAACGCGAGCGACTTGGCCATGCGCTCCTGGGTGAGGCGCGTGATCATCATCAAGAGGTCCGGCACACCTTCGCCCGAGATGGCGCTCGTCGGGATGAGCGAGATCGTGCGGCCCAGGTCCTTGTTGCGCCAGTAGATCTCGGCGTTCAGCGCCTGCTCCGAGAACTCGACCATGATCTTCGCGGTACGGTCCTCGAACTCGCGGATTACGTGCTCGTTCTGGTGCTTGAGCGCCTCCTGGATCGGCATGTCCGGCATGGTCTTCCAGCCGTAGCAGCGATCGATTTTGTTGAGCGCGACCACAAACGGCGCCTTCTTCTGGCGCAGCAGGCGCAGCGACTCAAGCGTCTGCGGCTCTAGCCCGTGCATGATATCAACCACCAGGATCGCGATATCACAGAGCGACGAACCGCGCGAGCGCAGGTTCGTGAACGACTCGTGACCGGGAGTATCGATCACAAGCAGACCCGGCAGCTTGTAGTCGAGCTTCACGGTCTTGTTCAGACGCTCGGTTTTTTGCTTAATCGCCTCCACTGGGAAGAACGTCGCACCGATCTGCTGCGTGATACCGCCAGCTTCGCCGTCTTGCACCTTGGTCTTACGAATGTTGTCAAGCAGCTTGGTCTTACCGGTATCGACGTGGCCCATGATACAACAGATCGGCGAGCGCAGGTTGTCGAGCGACACGTTCGCGAGCGCCTCTTCCTCGCGCACGCGACGGCGGTCTGCGGCCTCGCGCTTCTTGCGGTCGGCCTCCTGCTGCGCCTTGGAGCGAATCTTCTCTTCCTCGGCGTGGATGCGCGCCTGCTCCTCCTGCTCCTCCTGGCGCTTCTTCAGCGCGATGCCTTGCTGCACGAGACGCTCCTGCTCCTTCTTCTGCTCAATGAGCAGCAGGTCTTCCACGTCTTCGTCGCTTTCGTCCTCGCCGTTAGCAGCGTTCGTGTTAAGCTTGTCCTCGAGTGAGGCGACCACGTCGCTGGTCTCCCAGTCCTCGTCATCCCACGCATCTGGAGCTTCGGCCTCGGCTTCATCGGCGTTCTCCCAATCGTCCGTGACGTCGTCCTCCTTCTTGTCTTCCTCCTTTAGCTGCTCGACCTCCTGCTGCTTTGGTTGTTTCCTGCCCTTCTTGTTGTTCGTGTACACGACCTTCTTCTTCTCCTCTTCCGGAGCCGCGTCTGGTACAAGACCAGCCTGCTGCAGTGCCTCGAGCGCGGCCTGCGCCTTCGCAGCCTTGAGCTTCTGCGCCTTTGTCATGTACGTGCCTTCCTTCTTCTGACGCTCCACCTTGGCTGCCTTGGCCTCCTTCTTCTTGCGGCGGATCTCCTCCTGGAGCGCTTCCTCGGCGAGGCGGCGCTCCTCTTCCTCGCGCTCGATGCGCTCCTGCTCCAAGCGCTCGCGTTCAATGCGCTCCTGCTCGGCGCGGAGAGCCGCTTGTCGCTCCGCCAGGAGCTTGGCGGCGGCGGACACGGGCTTCTTCGCCGGCTCGGCCTCAGCCTTCTTCGCGTCTGGCTTCTTCTTGCCCTTCTTCTTCTTGTTGTCCTTCTTGTCACCGCCGGCAGACGTATCTACGCCCAGCGACGCGAGGTACGCGGCGGCTGCTGCATCGACGTCGCTCTTGTCGGTCGCGCTGTCCACCTTCTCGTCCTTGCTGCCATTCGTGTCGGCGGCTGACGTGGCGTCCGTAGCGGTCTCTGGCTTGAACTCGTTCAACAGGTCGTCCCACTCGTCAGCGGCGCCACCGGTGGCGGCGGCGGGCTTCTTGGCGGCCGTGGTCTTCTTCCCTTTCTTCGGCGGCATGGCTGCGGACTATTGCTGCTGCTCCTAATTGCTTCTCTCGTCCGTCTTTGGATGTGAGCCACGAAGTCGGCCCTCTTCAAATGGTTGGGACCAGCGATGACTGGAGTCGTTGTTTTCGACGTTTTCGACAGCTAGAACCTCCACGGAACAAGGTTTTTAACCATCATCTTGAGGTTTTTAGTACCAAGTATAAGGTTTTACAACTGAAGATGAGGTTTTAAACTGTCGGAGGTGTCCAAAATGTCGACTGGGGGAGATCGATGAATGGGTACAAATAGCGAAAAGATACGAAAGCAAGCAGTAGTGTGAGTGTATGACGCGCTGTTCATCCTTGACACCTTCACACATACAGACGATGGCTATCATGACAGGTTCATTAACTAATTGATGCATTCAGTTAGTGGCCGCAACGCTCCGTTTGTCTATTCACCACAGCTTCACAGCAAAAGGTGGATACGCAAGCGCCTTACCCTTCACGAACTCTGCTGATCTTGCCTTCTTTACGCACGCACGCACACATGCTTACCAGATGCCCGGGATGACGGCTTTGCGGCTCTTCGGGTACGTCTCCTTGAACTTGTCCAGGTACCACTGATGGTTGTTGATCGCGCGCGGCACGAGATTCGTGGCCGAGTAGAACGCGAACGACCAGCCCGCGGGCGAGCCCGAGAGCACGCTCCAGCCGCACCACTCGAGGATCTCGCCAAAGTAGTTTGGCGCGGACACATACTCGAACATGCCGCCGTGCGGGATCGCGTAGCCCGTGTCGCCGGGCTTGCGCAGGTTGATCACGACTTGGTCCGAGTGGATGTTGATCACGAAGCCGACGATAAACATGACGCCGCCAATGTAGAACGACGGCCGCGCGAACGGCAGGTCGCTCTCGTAGTCACCAAACTGGCTCAGGTACCGAGCGTTCACGTACGCGTTAATCACGTTATAGAAGTCGCCCGAGAGCATAACCGTGAGCGGCATGCGCTTGTCCTTGCTCGTGCGGATCAGGAACGGGTACACAAACGCGCGGTAGAAATAGTGCGAGCACCAGAGCGCTGCGGCGACCATGGGCGTCGTGGATGTGCGGTGGTCGCCGAGAGAGTACACGAGTGAGAACCAGAGCGCGGACGGCAGCTCCATGAGCACCCACCCGAGGCGCGTGTTGATCGTCGGCCCCCATCCTGGGCGCGCGTGGCGTCCGTACGGGGCTTTGATCACGCTCGTCACGACGAACGTCACGACGCCGAGCGCGAACACACCGCGCACGAGCCACGCGTGCAGCTCCCGCTCGCTCCAGTCCAGCGGCGCCGGCACCTTCAGCAGCGATTGCGCCATCTTGATGCTGTTCCTCTTCTTGGGCGAAAGTTGTGAAGTGCCTTTCAATGGCTTTGGTCATTTTTGCGGGTTTGCGGCACGCTGACCGACAAAATCGACAAGTAATCATAAGGAAGCCCTACGAAGTACGAAGCGTCAAAAGTGAATGTCAACTATCAGTTTATACGTGTCGACCGGATCAATTTAAAAAGAGAAAAGTAAATTTGCTGTTTAGTTTTTCTATTTAAAATGACGAGTTCGTCAAAACCTCTCTAAATCGGGTGAGTCTCACAAGCAGAATTGGACTTTTATTAGAGAATGTATCAGATTTGGCGGAAATTGGGTGTGAAAAGGAGAGGGTAGGGGCGAAATCGAGTCACATCTTCCATTTTGCGGATGCGCAAATGTCTGTTGTTTTGTATGGGTTTGGTGGAAAAAGAGGACTTTCGTAGCAAAGAAGGTGCGTTTGGCTGTGACTTTTAAGGTCTGGAGAGAGGTAAACACGGGATTTTAAGCAGGGATTATGATTGGGGTAGGGTTTTCAAAAGAGGCCCTGCTAATTTTCGAACAGATACAAGCTTAAAGGGTTTGAAAAACAATAGTTTAGCGAGCTGGATAGCCTCCGTAAAGACCGCTTGTTCAGCCTCCGTAAAAGCCGAAGACTGCCATGAAGGCGTCTCTCAAGGTTTGGGCTCAAAAGCGAAACGGAAGCAGAGAAGGAGCCGCAAGAGGATGAACTCCAAAGTGCTCGTGGGCGTGCTCTGCAGCGCGCTGTGCGAACTCGCGACGGCCGCGACACTCTACCCGCACGTGCCGCTGGTGGTGTGGTCGCAGCGCTCGTAAGTGGGAGAAGAGTGATTGATCGAAGTGCTCTTCTTTTTGTATCAAGCGACGGCAAAAAGGATCTTCGCAAATGCGTATCGGGTGTGCCATGCTTGTGCTAACATGCCGTGGCGATTATTGCTGTCTTGTGCTATGATATGAATAGGACGTTCGAGAACACCGCGTCGTATTTGAGCTCGGCGCTGGACGAGAGCGCGGTCGCGTCGACGCTACAGCACGCGGTCTCTGGTAATCAGGTGCGGAGAAGATCTTTGCTGAAAGAGGGGAGAGCCACTCACGTAAATAACTGCTAACTGTTGTGTTGTTTGTTTTACGGCGAATGGTGGACAGGGAACTGAAAAGTCCGAGCTGCTTGCCGTGTTTCTTGCTTCCAAGCTTCGCTCGGAGGATGTCGCGAAGCTCAGTGGCGGCAAAAGCAGCTCGTTCGTGCAAGGTGCCGTGGGGGCTGCGGCGTCGTCGGCCGTGATTCCGCACACCACGCGCGCGTCCTCGTTGACGCACGCTCTGAACAACGGTTTGGTGTCATTCAAGGAGATCCCAGTGGAGAAGCTTGAGGTTTGTGTTACAGACCTGGCATGTTGGTAGGCGTGAGGTATTGGTGCTGATTTAATTGAACATGTCTTGTTCTTGATGATATAAACAGGAATTTCTGTCCGGAAGCGAGGGGAAGTCTGTTGTCTCAGACGGCAAGACCGACTTGCTGGTCGTACGCATTGGAAGCGAGTACACTCTGCCTGAGACCGATGCGCTAATCCAAGCCGCGTCCGAGGTGCTCTCCACCGCGACCAAGGGGTCGGTCGATTTCGCGCTGACTGGAGACGAAGCCGAGCCAAAGCAGATCTCCGCTCCGCTCGCACGCCGCCGCCTTGCTCCGAGCGCCAACTCCACTGCGTCGGCTGTGGTCATTTGCGAGACGGGCTTGCTCGTCGGGTACTCGGGTGGCAAGGCGTTCTGCTTCTCGCACTACGTGCACATGACCCCGGACCTGCTCACTGGTCTGCTCTTCGGCTTCTTCTTTATTTTCCTCGCCTACGTCGGACTGAGCGCGCTGTCCGCGATCCAGACACCACTGCGATACCCGAGCCATGGACCTCCTCGCGGAAAGGAGTTCTAGTTGCATTGCTTTTTATTTGTTTCTAGCAGAAGAGGACAAAGCAAGCAGTGGTGATCGGAGGGGAGTTCACAATCAAGAGAAGAGAGGCAGTAGTGAGAGTGAGGTCTTCTCTTCGCATTTGCATATTTTAAATACTTCTGACACGCATCATGATGTCATTTACGCAAAGCCACCTGGCGCACCTTGAAAGGCTCGTTTTCGGTCTATTGGAAATCTACTTACTCTACACAACACCACGAACTCCTCCTCTTTATGGCGTTTTCATTACGACGCGGATGTTGAGCGAGCAGCCGTTGCACGGCACCACGTCGACACCATCCAGTAGCTCGTCCTCGGTCACTTCGTACACGTCTCCGCAGCGGCACTGGAGCGAGTAGATCACCTCGTCTTCTTCGTCTTCGGCCTCCGCCGCGAGCACCTCTTTCGTCATGTCCTTCACAGACACGATGTCAGCGATGCGCACGTCTTCCCCATCTCGCTTGCGCACGATTGCGTCTCTCGCCAGCTTGGCGTCGTACTGCGCGCGCCGCGCTGGGTCGCGCAGCGTCTCGTAGGCCTCTTGGATGCGCAGGAAATCCGCGTCCGCGCCGCCAGTCAGCGATTCTGCAGTAGTTGCAGCCTGTATCTCTGCGTCGTCGCCACTGGCAGCAGCAGCAGATGCTCCGCGCTTGTCTGGGTGGTGCTGGCGCGCAGCGCGGTGGTACGCGCGTCGGATCTCGTCGAGTGAGCTCTTCGAGTGCACATCCAGCGCGTCGTAGAGCGAAGCCATTATTAGTAGTATTGTGTTGATTGGGAAAGCGCGCTTTTGTTCCAGTGATTCATCCATTCCGCCTGAAAAACGGCAGACACCTTTTTCTGATTCTGTGATCAAGTTGTGTTTAATCTGACCCCAAAATATCTGATTCCCAGCTCACTTACCAAGAGGAAACGTGCAAATGTGGAATGCCGAATTGGGGACAAGGAAAGGTAGGAAATGTTGCTCGTACTTGACGTTCACGCATGCGGATGGCTGGCTGGCTGCATTTGAATTAATTCTATCTTTGCTAATAATTTTTTGACGCCGATGCTCACGCACACGGCTGGTTGGCTAGTTGCAACCCAGTCACCTGCTGTGGTGTGTGCGCGCGAACAAGCAACAGAAGAGCAAAACGAGCTGGTCGTTCGTTTCACAAGCGCGCGAATGCAGAAATAGATGCTGCCGCTCTCTTGAAGTCGCCGGTTCAGACTCGCGCAGTAGCAGCAACTCTGCGGAAAGAAGAGCGAAAGAGAACGGTCGTACCAGGAAGCAGACCGTGTTCACAACCTTATGCTTGCACTTTGATCGCCCACAGTAGACAGAAGACAGCGCGCGCGTGCAGCACTGATCAGCTAGCTGGCCGACTGACGGACTTCAGTACCAGCCTTCCAAGAGAATAAAAGAGAGAGAGAGAGAGAGAGCCAAGCCGCACATCTGCAGCAGGGAATCGAACCAGTCGTCAAGAAGAGAGCATGCCTCGCAACGACTGCGTCTCCAGATAAGCGCTGATTGTACGCACACGCGTCCATCCATCCGTCCGTCTCTCCCAGCTCTCCCAGCTAAAGGCAAAGCGACTCGCAACAGGCAACAGATCCCTAGCAGACTTGCTGCTCGTCTCGCAAATGCGGCGTTTTCGGCGGCGATCCGGTTCAGGCAGCAGCTTTCGCGAGACGTTCCGCAACCGGAAGCGCTCGGGATCCGCGGAGTTTCTCTTCACCGAGATCCGCAATGCGTTCGACCCGAACTCACGCTTCATCGCGACGTGGCAACAGCTCATCCTCGCGTGCATCCTCTACGAGCTGCTGCTCGTCCAGTACAAGGCGACATTCAGCACCGACAGCGCGCCTTCGACCGCGCGGCTCGAGCTCGCAGGGATGTACTTTTGCGAGCTGGTATTTTGTGCTGATATCTATGTGCAGCTCAACACAGGCTACTACGAAGACGGCAACATACTGCGGGACACACGCAAGTCGCGCACTAAGTACCTCAAGTCGTCGGGATTCGTGCTGGACCTGCTGGCGCTGCCGCCGCTCTCGCTGCTGCCAGTGAACATGTCTCACTCTGTCGTGCTTCTCGAGTTCCACAAGTTTATCCGCGTGCGACGGCTGCCAGAGCTCATCTCGAATCTGGACAACATCTACGCGCGCTACTTCGTGCCACTCAAGCTTGCCAAGGTGCTCGGGATCACGCTGGTGACGTCCCACTTTGTCGCGTGCGCGAGGTACTCATTCGGCTACGATACGCATCACAGCAATCACTGGCTTCCGGAAGCCCCGGAGCACGAGCAGAGTAGCCAAACGAAGTATCTGATGTCGCTCTTCTGGGCGTTTGGGCTGCTGACAGGGCTGTTTGAGGGCGAGCTGCCGCACACAAACCCGCAATTCGCGTTCACGATATTCGTGGGACTCTGTGGATTCTCGCTGTTTACGTATCTTTGCGCAACTTTTTTCCTGCTATCCAAGTGCGAAAGTGGCGACTCGGAGACAGCGGAGGCGCGTGTGAACCAGTTCAAGCACATTCTAGCGTTTCACCGCGTGCCGCAGAAGCTGCAAGCCCAGGCGGTCGAGTACCTGAAGCGGTACTACACACAGGCGGAGGCGAATGACCGTGAAGCTGCAAGGTTACTGTGTCCGTCCATCTCCAGTGACATCCAGATCGAGCTGCTGAAGGACACGGTCGCGCAGATCCCGGTGTTTGAAGGCTGCGATACGCACTTTATCAAAGCCGCGACGAGTTTGCTGGAGCTGATTTCGTGCCCCGCCCACTTTGTGCTCTTTCGAGCGGGCGACCACGGTGATGCGATGTACGTGGTGAACTCGGGTGTGCTCTACACGGTGATCAACGGCGTGAAAATCCGCGAGCTCCGGAAAGGGAGCTTCTTTGGCGAGGTCGCGGTGCTCGCGAAGCTGCCTCGCTCGGCGACGATGATGACCACCACGTACAGCACGCTATATCGACTCTCTCGCTTTCACGTAGAGAAGCTTTTGGAGGGATACCCACGATACGCGCGCCTCATCTCTCAAACTGTCGATAAGATGCTCAAGAAAGCGAACACAACTGAAGAAGACAAGGTCAGCGAAGCTGCAAGTGCAGGAATGGCTCCAGCACCAAAAAAGAAGAGATCCATGTTTCTGCAGGTGGTTTCACTGAAAACAGAGCAGGCAATCTGGCGGAGCAAGAAATCGCTCTCGTCCGTTCAACCTGACGATGGGGGGTCCTCAAACAGTGTCCGGTCGGTTGCATCATCGATTAAAAGAGGATCGTCAGACAGCCAAGTGATTCCGACTGGCACAGACATGATCAAGGAACCAACAAGCGACCCGAGTGCTGCTGTAGCGCCATGTAAGAATGGATTGCAAGAATCGAATGCGGATAGTTCTCTCGGACCGTCAGCGACAAGTACTCTAGGATTTCGTCCCCAATCGCTCAAAGTGCATCCTGAACCGGACAAACTCCAGCTTCAGCACCCAACTGCCAAAGTCGCTGGATACCACGCGGCATTTTTCGAACCCAAATCGTTGTTTAGCGAAAGCAAGAGAAAGCTGGAGCTCTTTCGCGATAGCTTCTTCCGCAAAGGCAAGGTCGGTCCGAGCGACAGTAAACCCCAAGATGTGATCCGGGGCTTCTATGACCAGCTGCCTCAAACAGCTCCTCCTCCACCACCGAGCAAGCACTGGTGGGCCAAGCTCCTGCTCAAGAAGTGCATCGACGCTGAATCTCGAGTTCGCATGGCGTGGCTCTTCTCGCTGCAGCTGGTTCTGTGCTACAACTGGATTGCGATCCCCCTCCAACTTGCGTTCCCGCTTCTCGACGACCACATTGTTGTGATCGTAGTCCTGAACTTGGTCGCGGACGCGATTCAATGGACTGACTTCTACTTGAATTTCAACCTCTCGTACTCGCTCAACTCGGAGAAGATCTTTGAACCGGTGCGAAGCGCCAAGCGATACATCAAGACATGGGAGTTTGTTCTAGACGTGCTGTGTGTGTGGCCCTATGGGGTGTTCCAGCCCTCGCATTTCAACACTGCAGCAATCCGTCTCCCGCGGCTGCTGCGCGTGTGGCGACTGAAGGGCCACTTCACGGAAGTGGAGAACTACACGCTCATGAACAGCCGACGGCGGCTTCTGTTCTTTGGGCTGATCCTGGTTATGCTCTACCACGTCGTCGCATGCTTGCACTTCAGCATCACGCACTGGGAAGGTTTCAGTCACCACGAAGAAGCCTGGATCCCGTCGGACGACATCTACATGCGGCAGCTCAATTCGAGCTTCTTCATGGACATCCACGGAGACATCTACGAGGCAAACAGTCCGGAGGTCGTCGAAATTGGGGCGATGCAGTACTTTCGATCGCTCTACTATGCAGCTAATGTTCTCGCCGCGCTGGGGAAAACGATCGAGCCTGATAGCGACCGACAGTACGCTGTCGCGCTTGTGTTCATGCTCAGCGGGTTCTTGATCACAGCGATCGTGGTTGACAACGTTCAGAAGCGATTCACAGCGTCCGCGTTCGAGCAGAAAGAGTTTTTTGCGACGCGCACGCGCATCCAGCTCTTCCTGAAGCGTCAAGACGCGCCACTGACGATCCACCAACGCGTGAACTCGTTTCTGGATTTCTGGTGGTCTGCCCATCGAGGAGCTATTATCCAGGAGCTACTGGAAGAATTGCCAGCAGCGATCAAGCGAGATATTGTGAAGAGCATCTGTGCACCCGCGCTTGAGTCCCTGGCACTGCTTCGTATCGAAGACCCCTATCGAACTGGAGCGTCGAACGAAGTTCCAGAGGAAGTGCGCTCTCAGCTGGAGTCGATACTGTTCGACAATCTGCGCTTCATTCTGTACGGTCAGGGAGAGATCATCTATCGACTGGGCGATTATGCTGGTGGGATCTACTTTGTGCTTGAAGGCCGAGTTTCCGTCACGCCGGACGGCGGGTTCCCATACAACGTTCCGCTCGGTGGGTTCTTCGGCACTGCTGCACTGCACATCCACGACAGCCGAGGGGAAGCAGAAGGCGGTGGAGAGTCCATGGCAGTTGGATACTCGGAGCACGTGATGGCGGTGAGTGGGTGCATCGTCGTGTACATGTCGCGAGAGCATTTGCTGGCAATGAAGGAAGTCTTTCCGTCGCTTTCCGTGTCGCTTCGTGTACTGGAGCGGAAGCTTCGCAGCTCCAAGGTCGCGCGCACGTCTGAAATCGAGTCGGTTCGCCCAGGACCGCTAGCCACTTCGCCAACACTACAGAGAGCGATGCTTGGACCTCGAGCCCCGCAGAGCCTGCTGACCAGGATCTGGAGCAATCAGCTTGGAGTTGGATTTTTTTGCCGCAGCCAGACGAGTTTTGACCCGGATTCGAGTTTCGTCGGCTTTTGGGAGACGTGGATCTTCTTCGCGATGACGACGCAGTGGCTGCTGGTCATCTATCACATCTGCTTTGGTGTGTACGTGGCAACGGATTCGATGTCGTCAGTGTACGTGCGCTCAGACACAGCCACAATTATCCTGGAAATCACTTTCCTGGTTGACATATACCTCCACTCGCGACTCGGATACTATGCGTACGGCAACAAGGTGATGGACATTCAGACGATCAAGGCGTATTATTTTCGCTCGTCGCACTTTCTTGTGGACGTTGTCGCCATCATCCCGCTGTTCATGCTCAACTGGTTCAAACGAGACGTGCAAATGCGAGTGGAACTGCTCAATATCAACAAGTTGGTGCGCATTTTCAAAGCCCCACGCCAAATCAAGGCGCTCGAGAGCAGATACGTCAAGTTGGCAATGGAGCTGCGGCTCTTCAAGCTCGCGTACTACACGTTCCTGGCGATGCACTTCTTTGGCTGCATTTGGTTTGATTTCGCCGCTGATTCATCCGGGATTCAAGCTATGTTGTGGCCGTCAGCACACGGGAATTCTACTTCGACGACGTACTTTGGACAAAATACGTGGCTGCCGGGTACGTTACTCGAAGAGGGCGACCGCAGTCTGCAGTACTTTGGCTCGATTTTTTGGGCATTTGGGCTCATGTCTGCGTCAAACACTGGCGAGCTGCCAAAGACGGTGATGCAGTGCCTGTTCAGCGTCACGACAATGACGGCCGGGTTTTTCCTCTTTGCCTACGTGGTCGGCAACTTCCTGGACGTCATTGAGCTTGAGGACTCGGAGAACCGCGAGTTTGTCGCCAAGCTGAGTTCGATGCGCCACTTGCTCGCGCATTTCAAGCTTCCGCAGGATATCCAAGAGAAGTTCAAGACGTATTTCTTCTTCAAGCGATTCCACTCGATCACCCAGGAGCACGTGCTCGAGCGCGTGCTTCCACCATCGCTGCTGGTCGACATCCGTATGTTTCAGCTGCACCCGATGATCATCAAGGTTGCTTTCCTCGCAGGCATGGAGGACTCGGTGACGCGGATGCTCGTATCGCTCTTTACGCAGATCCTGTACGTCAAGGACGAGTACATCTGCCGTTTCGGCGAAGAAGGGAGTGAGATGTTCTTCATCTTCACGGGTATGCTGGATATCCTGGTTCCTGCGGCGTTACTCACAGGAGCAGCACGAACACCAGCGTCAGCACCTCCGCCAGTTCTTACTAGCAAAGCCTCACCTCAAAGAGGGCTAAGCACTCCTCGGAACAGTGTGGGTGCGCTGCAAAAAGTGAACGAGATCACAGCGGGGAGCTACTTTGGCGAAGCTGCTCTGTTCACGAACGCGCCTCGGAACGCCTTCGTGAAAGCCAAAACGTCGTGCATCCTCTACAGACTCTCTCGACAGTCGCTCGAGCTGGTTTTCGACCGGTACCCTGAGTGGAAGAGGAAAGTGCTGCGAATCGTCAAGATTCAGCAGGAGCAACAGCGACTGACCCGTCAAGCAACTGAAGTGCAGGAGAGCGACGGTGGTGGTGGTAATGGACGTCGTCGCGGGTTGAAGTGTAACCTCTCGCGAATGGACGTGCTGAACTCCCGAGCCGAGGGCATCGAAGAGCTCCTGTTGGCTCACACGCGAGGCGATAAGAAGAAGTCGCTCGGATTCTCGATCAAGCAAGCGCTGCTCAAGTACAACCTGTTCCCGCACTTGTACGACGCAATCAAGCCCGTCCTTGAGCGGATCAAGTACGTGGTGACTCTGCTGGTGAATGGCGCAGAGATCCAAACTCGATTCTACATCCTCTGGGTGCGGCTCGTGTCGCTCTGCACACTCTTCGTCGCCATGCTTATCCCGTACCGTATCGTGTACGACTCCATGGATCGCTGGAATGGCATCCCTGTGATGCTGCGTATAGTCGAATGCTTCTGCGAGCTCGTGTTCTGGTGGGACATCTGGTTCCATTTTCGCGTGCGGTCGAACCAGGCGGCCATGGAGCTCTACGAGCAAGACCATCTGTCAGCATACAAGCGCGAACGGTTTGTGTGGGACCTCGCCGCGGCGTTCCCGCTTGACCATTTCATTGCCGACTTTGTGTTCAAGAAGGAGAACGGGATTTTGAAGAAATGGTTGCGGCTGAACCGATGCCTCAAGGTGAAGAACTTGGTCTACTATCGCAACGAAATCAAGAGGCGAAGCGTGACTTTCGAACTCGACAAAGTGAAGACGCTCTGGATGCTGTATTCGCTCTCGATCTTTTGGACGTCGTGCGCGTATTTCGCTGTCGCCATGTACGACGGCTTTGGGACCCAGTGGCAGGCGTGGCTCCCCGCTGAAGAGCTCGCTGAACCAGATCCGGAGCCAGATTTGTTGCTGCTGCGTCTGTTTCGAGGACTCATGTTTGCTACAACCGCATTTGTGAAGAAAGGGAAGACATTCGCCCCAACGAAGACGCTGGACTTTGGGTTCAGCATCCTCATCAGCTTTGTGGGTCAGCTCATCATGGCGCTGATGATCGGCGAGATGGCAAACGTGTTCATCCTCTTCATCGACAACGAAGTGCGGTTCCGGAAGAACCACATCACGGTCGAGCACTACCTGGCGCGCTGGAAGGTCAGCAATGCACTGAAGCTGCGAGCGAACGCCTTTCTGACCTCCTGGTGGTCATCGTACGCAGGCGTGGACTACCAAATGGTCTTCGCGGACCTGCCGCAAAGTGTGCGAACTGAAGGCATCCTGTACATTGCCGAGAAGCCGCTGATGCTGTTCATGGAGCGCGTATTTCGACCGTTAGCTCACGGCGCTGGAAAAGAGGACAACAGTGGTGCTGTTGCTGAGGGCATCATGTACTCGATTGCGCAAAATCTGCGCTTTGAAGGATATCCGCGTGGCGAGAACGTGGTCGTGGAAGGTAGCGTGTGCAAGGCGATGTATTTCGTCGTGCGCGGGTATCTGTTCTCGAAAAGCGCATCGAACCCATCGCTCTACCATGCCGGTCGTTTTCGCATGGGTGACTATTTCGGCGAGAACGGGCTGCTAGGACACTCAGTGAGCCTCATGACGGTCACGAGCATCCGCGCGAGCGACCTGTTTGCGCTCGACTCGGAGCGGCTACTGGAGATCATTAAGTCGCATTCCTACTTCCAGCTCGTCTTTAAGTTGGCGCAGGACGTCGTGCGGCAGAAGAAGAGCGTGAACGAGTACTTGACAGATGCACCAGTAGCTGCCGCAGCGAAGGCTGAGAATGGAAACGGAGAAAGGTCTCGAAGCAGTCGCCGCATCTCTGCGCCTGTGATCGGATTGCGCCAGCCATCGCTGCTAAAAGAAGGCGGTGGCGGAGCGCAAAAGCCGAGTGAGGACTTCGGATCAGCGGGCATCAGCACTTTCGAGTCGCATCTGAGCAAACTCTTGCGGGTGAACAACGAAGACGAGTGGGACAGCGCGTTTCGGCTCTTTGTGGAGATGATTTTGCCGAATGGCACACTGAATGACCTGGATGGGAAACCAAAGTACTTGGACGAGCAAGAGCAGGAGAAGGGAGTGCACTCAGCCATCGATCTCGATCCCTCGTTCACCATTCGCGCACGACGTGCTCAGTCGATTGCAACAGCCGGGCCAAGCAGCAGAAGCATCCATGGCGCCGACGTATTGAAGTCAAGTACGAGATCTAGCGCGAGTTCAACGAACAGTAGAGTGAATGTGATTCATCAATCGGGTCCATCAGCCTCGGCTGATAGCAGCCATGAATCAGTCATAGTGGGTGGAGATAGTGGCGATGCTGGCACGCAAGGTGGGTCAACCGCAAGCGACGATGCCATCCAGACATTAGAAGTCGGGAAGGCGAAGTTGCGAGTTGCTACGCTTCGGCTCCAGAGAGTGCTGTACGCTGGCGGCGATCGGCACGAACTGCTTCAACAGGCAAACGCGGTGAAAGAAGAAGATGGTGAGGAAGAGGAGGAGGACGACGAAGATAAAGTGTGAAATAGACACAACTCTGGAAGAGGAAGCCTGGCTGCAGGTACAACACCTACCACTGAAGCAATAATTTAAATAAATAGTAGACGGTCAGCATCAGCATTTTATCGCACAACTAACTGTCTAGCTCGACCATGCCTTCGATGCGGACGAGCATCTTCGTGAGGTTCTGCAGCTTCGCCTCTAGGCGCTGCTCCGTTTCCAGCAATCGCTCTTCCCACGCGTGCTGCATGTCCATCATGCGCTGCCAGAAGAGCTCGCTGTCTATCACTGGGCTGGAGGTGGCAGTGGGTGACATCGTCGGTGGTGAGGCAAGAACCGCTTGCGTTTGAAGACCCGAGATGTGTTGGACGTCTTGCGTTTGAGGGCCAGAGTAAAGCCGAACGTCTGGATGTAGAAAGCCAGAGTGATACCGAGTGTCTTGAGACAATGAACCGGAGTGATGCCGAGATACTTGAGTTAGAGGATCAAAGTAGTGCCGAAGTCTGCCAGAAATTGGTACTTCGCGAGAGAGTCCAACAGGAACAGACGCAGAGCTGGTCTGTTGATCTATAGACTGAATGGACGCGGTCTTTGGCGTGTTACTGCCACTTTCCAAGCCCGCCAGATGCTGAGAGGGACTACTGATGCTCACACTACTGGATCGGGTCTCGCGCGGGATCATCACCATCCCTGGTCCTAAAGACGTTGATGGTCCGACCACGGCCATCGCGCTGCTTCTTCGAGGTGCGACATCCTCGGAGCTCTTCGTCGTCATGAGCGGTCCACTTACCGGTCGCTTCAACGCCCCCGAGGTATTGGAATGCATCAGCACGGGACTGTGATAGCACAAGCGCGTTTGTGTTTGCGGGTGCAGAGACGATCCAAGTGTCCATGTGGACCCATTGTCTTCCTGACATGGACTCACATGTAAGGAGGACACTTCAGTGGAGGACGACCCACCGCCCACACCACCGCCACCGCCGCCACTGTGCTGATTCATCATGAAGCGATTCTGTAGAATCTCCAGGTCGATGCGGAACTTTGCGAGCTCTTCGTCCTCGAGCATACCGTTGTTGTCCTCGTCGTAGACGCTGATGACGTCGTCCACGTCCAAGTGGATGTCCTCCGTGACCGCGTGGAACCGCTGGAGGATCGCTTCAATCTCGTTGCGGCAGACTATGCGCTTGCCCTTGAGGTAGTCGACGTTCGACTTCATGGTCTGCTGCACCACGCTCTTCATCACTTTCTGGAAGTTCGTGCCGATGACCGTGATGGGCAGCGCCAGCACAAGCATACCCGTGAGTACGCTCGCGCAGCCGACGATCTTGCCCAGGAGCGTCACGGGCGTCATGTCGCCGTAGCCGACCGTCGACATGGTCACGATGCACCACCAGAACGACGATGCAATGCTCTTGTACGGATTCGGGTCCACGCAGATGCAATCGGTCGACGACGCCGCGCGCGCCGCTGCGGCACCCGCTATCGATGACGCGAACATTACGGAGCCACCGTTGTCACAGTCACCGACCCACCCACCGGCGCGACAGCCGTCGTGCGTGAACTCGGCAAAGTAGATCATGCTCGAGAAGACGATCATGGCGATCGCCATGAGAAAGATGAGCATCGACAGCGCCTTCATGCTGATCGCGATCGCCTGCACGAACACCTGGATCGCGGACGAGTAGCGCGACATCTTGAGCACGCGCGCCACGCGTGTGAGCCGCACGATGCGGATCGCGCCGAACGTTCCTGCGTTGTCCACTTCAAGAATGCGCTCGAGGTAAAACGGGAAAATGGCCGAGATGTCGATCCAGTTCGCATAGTCTGTGTGATAGACATAATACAGAGACAGACAGATAGATAGAGAGAGAGAGAGCATTAGATACAGACAGACCTGCGATTAGAAGTATACAAGAAGTACCTTTCAAGAAGGCACGCTTGCTCGGACACGCGAATGCACGCAGAAGCAGCTCGATTGTGAAGATCCCGGCGCAGACCATCTCCACGAAATCGAGCTCTTGCGCATAAATAGTGAGCTCCTCCTCCGTCTGCGCGATGAACACGATCGTCGACACGATCACGAAGCAGAAGATGCATACCGAGAGGTAGTGCGCCATCTGGGACGACTGTGGATCGTCCATAAGCAGCCACAGGCGCTGGGTGGCCGTAGGATGCGGAGGAGGAACGACGACGACGACCATCAGTTCTTGCTGCTGCTTCGTGTCGTTCGGACTCGGACTGCGCTCGACTATCGTGGTCCGCGCTTTCGAGCCCTGGCGCTGCATCTCGGTCATTTTCGAGTCTCTCCTGAACTCTCCAACAGCACTGTCCGTCTTTCGAGACTCGCTTTCCTTCATGCTCGGCGGCTCGCATTTGGGCACGGGCGCCACGACGGAGCTTCGTTTGCTGCTCCCTGGCCGAGAGCTCTCGCTCCACCTGCGTGAGCTGCGGTTGAATGACGACGCGAAGCTCGAGCGCATGCGCGACGTGCGACTGCTGCGGAGCGCCGAGCTGCGCTTCGCCTCGCGCTCGATCACCTGCGAGAGCTTGAGCGCCGTGTCCGAGAGCTCGCCGCACGGAGGCGTCACCATGCTGTCTGTGAGTGTAAATGGAGGTGTCAAACTAAGCTGCACCCACTTGCCCGCCACCGTGATCGATCGACAGTTTGGAGAGCGAAGAAAAGCGGAGCATGTCTCTAAAAATAGACGCGCGCGCCGTTCCAGTTTATTTTTTCGTTGGGATATCTATTCTTAGCCGCACTGCAGTTACGCCTGTCATGCTCGATGTGGATGGGATCTGTTGTCCATTCTGAGGCCGCTGATTGACTCGTCGATTGACTGGACGAACTCCACGCATCTGACGTTCATCTAATAGATGTCCAGCGAGCAGACTAGCTCACTCCAGATTCTGTTCGCCTGCAGTCGAGTCCTATTGCTCACGCACCTCTACTACTCGGTGGTACCCTCGTCAGCCTTGGTAGCTGTGGTGGTGGTCATCGTATCAATCTCACCCTTGGCTTGCGCTTCAGCTTCCTGAGTAGCACGCAGAGCCGCGGCCTTGACGGCTTCGCGCTTGCCGGCGCGGTCGGTCAGCGCCGCGAGTTCCTCTTTCTCCTTCTTCCAGACCGCGTACGGCTTGGAGACGTAGTCGAATGGTAGCGTCTCGAGCGTACGCAGCCACTTGGCGTACGTGCGCGTGGCCTCTTCGTGCTTGATGATGTGGTCGAAGATAAAGTCGCGCTTGAACTTCTCCACTGCGGCGGCCACCTGTGGGTCTTCCAGGTCGAGAGGCGGGTGCGATGTCTGGATCGAGTCCTTCATCTTAAGGTTGTAGATTTTGAAATGCGCCTGCGCGAGGTAGAGTCCGACGCTCGGCGCCTTTGGCAGATCCATCTTGTCCAGCTGCGTGGCCTTGTCGATGATGCTGATATCCGTGATGCCCGCGACGATCTCCACGGCCGTGCCGATCATTTTGCGGATGTGGTGCAGCAGGAAGCTCTGTCCAACGACGCGCAGACGGATCCACTCCATGTTGTTCTCGACAAACGGCTTCTCGGCTGCAAACGAGATGATGTAGCGATTGCACTTTGGACTCGTCGGTTCGAGCTTGGACGTAAAGTTGTGAAAGTTGTGCGTGCCTTCGTACTCACGCAGCACCTTGTTCAGCAGCGCGTGGGTTTCGTCGTCCATTCGGAACTCCTGGTGCTGCTTGAGCGTCTCGGGGGTGATTTCAATTTCCGCGTTGATCTCTTCTTCAGCGTCGTGCAAATTTGTCGGCCATTCACCCGCAGATGACAGCGCCAGACTAGCGGCAGAACGGGCACGCTTACCAAAGATGAACGTTGGTGCAAGGTATTCGTACGTGCGCTGGTCGCACGCCATCTTCGCGTTAAAGTTCTTCGTGACCGTGACCATATTCATGATGCGAATGTCTTCCGGCAGTGCGGCATTGGCTTTCGCCATAAACGCTGGAATATTGTCGCCAACCTGGAGCTTCGCGGTCAGCATCTGGCCCGCAGCGTGCACGCCCTTGTCCGTGCGCGCCGCACGACTCCAGCCGACCTTCTGCAGGAAACCGTAGTTGGCTTCTGTGATGCCGCCAGCTTCAAACAGTGCACGCTCCACTTCTGCCTCAATGGTCTTCACGCCTTCGTTCCTATAGCATCGTCGCACAAATACACAATCCGGTGAGCATCCATCCACACACCTGCTAGCACCATATCCAATTTTAAGAGGCACATACATTTGCATGCCCGAGTAGTTCTTGCCGCAGAACGCGAGCCAGATACCGTAGCGGCGCTTTGGCGCTTTCTCTTCGGCAGCCACATTCGCAGTCACAGTCACAATCGCATCACCTCCAGCCGGTGCAGCGGTAGTAGCAGCCTCATCGCCCTTGGCAGCGAGTTCCGCTTTTCGAATCGCCGCGTACGAGCCCGGGTGGATCGACTCCGAGAAGCCGGCGCGGCGGTCCACGCCCTCATTCTTACGCGCACGCTCGCTGCGCTCACCGTCGGCGTTGCCGTTACCGTCACCGTCGCCCTCAGTTCTCGCCTGTTTGTTCTTGCGGCGCACGGCCCAGTGCGTCTGCTTGCGCTTCGCCATTTTCCACCAAGTCTCCTGTTGCCTTTTATCAATACAGCAATTGCTCAATTGGAGCTCTTCACAAAAAACAAAACAAACAGAAGATTGGCTGGAAGCGCGCTTGAGGTACACTGTACCCACTTATGGTACAATGTACCTATTGTGCTACTACCGAAGCGGTTCACTGTACCATCTGACATGGATCTTCACGGTACAGTGTACCGGCAGCCTGATGTGTCAATCACCTCCACTCTCAATCTCAACAAACCGAGACCAAGAGGAACAAAAGAACTCCAGAACCGCAGATCACAAGACAGACCAGCAACCCAGCAGCTCACCATCACTATGGTGCTCGTCCACAACGCGCTGCGCCGCGCTGTCGCGCGCTCACTCTCGGCTCACGCGCCGCCACTTCTTCAAGCGCAGCAGCAGTCGAAACTCTCGCAGCAGACGCGCCTCACACTGCAGACGCGTTGCTTCTCGCAGGCGAACCACCCGACCGACGCCGTGGACCCGAAGGACATCCTGCGTCCGGACATCGTCGCCAAGCCGCAGTTGCCGCTCGACCAGGAGCTCCCAGGGTGCGTGTTTAGGGAGTAGATGACTGTATTGCGCGTGTGTAATCCTGAACTGTGTGTATATGTGCGTGTGAATGTACGTGTGGCTATGGGTGGCTAATGAGCGTTGGTGATCTCGACTGTGTTGTGTCATTTCATTAGATTGCCAAAGCTGAAGCCTGCGAGTCAGCTGCAGGCGCCGCAGACTGAGATCACGGTGCTCCCGTCTGGACTCCGTGTGATCTCCCAGGAGACGTACGGCCAGGCGGCGACGCTCGGCATCTTCATCGACGCAGGAAGTCGCCATGAAGACGGTACTTTCATTGTTTCTTTTTATTGTGTTCATCCGTGGATATTCACTCACTACCTCTCACACGTTGCTTTCTGATATAATAGACTCGAATGTGGGTGTGACCCACTTACTCGAGCATTTGGGCTTTAAGAGTACAACGACGCGCTCGCACGCGGAGCTCGTGCGCCAGATCGAGAGCATCGGCGCGCTCACCACGTCGTCCTGCGGCCGCGAGCAGATCATCTACACGATCGATCTGCTGCGCGACAACGTCGAGAAGGGGTTGGAGATCCTCGCAGACTCGGTGCTGAACGTGGACGTCGACGCCGAGGAGATCGAAGGCATCAAGGCCATCATGCGCTTCCAGACCGAAGATTTGCTCGAGAACCCACAGGCGTTGCTCCAGGAGTACGTGCACGCGGCAGCGTACGGCGCAAACGCATCGCTGGGCCGTCCGCTGCAGTGTCCACTGGACAAGATCGATGCGCTGACGTTGGAGAAGGTGCTGGCGTTCCGCTCCAAGCACTTTGTCGCGGAGAACATGGTGCTCGCCGGCTCGGGCGTGGACCACCAGTCGCTCGTGGAGCTCGCGAATAAGCTCTTTGCGAACATCCCCAAGGGCGAAGCGCCATCGCACCTCGAGCCAGTGGTGTACACGGGCGGCATCCAGACGATCGAGAACCCGGAGTCCATGTTCTCGTACGCGGCGCTGGCATTCCCGACGGGCGGCTGGCACCACGAAGACCTCGTGCCAGTGTGTGTGCTACACACTTTGCTGGGTGGTGGCGACAGTTTCTCGGCCGGCGGGCCGGGTAAGGGCATGTACTCGCGCCTGTACACGAGTGTGCTGAATCGCTTCTACTGGGTCGAGTCGGCGTTTGCGTTCTCGTCGATCCACGCGGACGCCGGCTTACTGGGCATCTACGGTGCGTGCTCGCCGTCGCACACGAGCAACCTCGTGGCGCTGCTCTGCAACCAGATGCTCAACGTGGCGAACCGCCCCGTGGATTCCGTGGAGCTCATGCGCGCCAAGAACCAGCTCAAGTCGTCTGTGCTGATGAACCTCGAGTCGCGCATGATCCTGTACGAAGACATTGGCCGCCAGCTGCTCACGTACGGCATGCGCGAGAGCCCCGAGTCGGTCTGCGCCAAAATCGACCAGGTCACGGCCGCGGACATCCAGCGCGTGGTGCAAGACGCCATGCAGCACCCGCCGAGCCTCGTGTACTCGGGCGACCTGAAGCTCTTCCCAGGCTACGAGCAGGTCATCGGCGGCTTGAAGGAGGGCTTAAAACACTAGACTATGTGGATATGAAAGGATACGAATGGAACGCAAGGCAGGACAGCACTTTAATACACAGGAATACACACAGATAGTTCAGAAAGAGCAGAGCCTGAATATGAGCCAAAGCCTTGTTATTGTCGTCTCTTTTGAGACATTTCTTCATGCAGCAAGCGGAAGCCGCGCAGAAAGTACTGGCATTTCTCCAGAGTGTCCGCCTCGATGTCCAGCGTCCGACACGGGTGGACAAACACGAGCGAGAGACACTTGGCCGAAGTCTCGAGTTTCTGGCGCAGGAACACCTCCGTGGTGGCCCCGGAGATCACTTCCACAAGGTCGTTCGTCTCCACTTTCGCGTCCACGCGCGGGGACGCCAGCGAGACACCGCTGGACGGCGGCTTCCACGAGATCCAGCGGCAGCCAAAGTCCGAAAAGAGCACCCTCGCGTGCGGATTGCCGCGAGACCCGTACTTTGTGACCACGATACCGTTCACGAGCTGCTGCTTGAACTGCGACAGGAATTCCTGGTCTCGGCTGTGATTCTCGAGCCGCGCGCGCGCGTTCTCTTCGAGCCTGTCAAGAGCTAGACGCAACTGCTCTTTCTCGACTCTTTCTGCCTCGCAGCGCTTCTCGAGTGACTGGATCTGGCGCTGGAGTTCTTCATGGGTTGATGAAGAGCTCTGCTGCACAGCGAGGTGCTTGGATTCGAATTCGCTCAGCAGAGCGCGCTCGCGGCCTTGCGTGAGCTCGATCTCTCTATGCAGCGAGCCAATTTCGTCGCGCAACTCGACGCTTTTCAACGTCAGCACCTCGACTTCGTGCTCGTAGGTCTGTATCATCTGCTCATAGCGGGAAGACTCGACCAGGAGCTCATCGCGCTGCTTCTCGACTGCCAAGTGCTCGTCTCGCAGGTGCATGAGCAGACCAAGGTACTCCATAATTTCACCTGATGTTTCCTGCTCGCCTCGCCGACCTAATAAAAGCTGGTCAAGCTCTGAGCTGATACTCTGAGTAGCTTTGATACCCTGCTTGAGTGTCGACAACAGCTTCGTCTTCTGGTCCAGTTCCTGAGTGGACAGCCCCAACCGCTTCTCCACATTTCGTTGCTGACCCTGGGCTTCGACGAGTCTCGAGTGGAGCTCTTCGGCGTGGTGCGACGAGTCCGAGTGCTCGAGCTGGAGCTCCTTGCACACGAGCGAGAGCTCTTCTTTTTCATGACGGAGGTTGTCGACCAATTTCGACATCTCACAAATGCAACCTTGATCGACCATTTTACCCTGGAGGGTAGAGTGCGATCCAAGCAGCTGGGTATGCGCTTGCTGGAGATGCAAAAGCTCATTTTTCGCCAAGTCAAGCTCACTTTTGAGTCTCGTGGCTTCTCGCTGCTCCTGCTCGACCGTGTTGAGTAGCAAGTCGCTCGCAGACTGGCGCTGACTGGCGAGAAGCCGGTTCTTTGCGATGACGGTGTCGCGTTCCTCACGGAGCTTGAGTCTCTCAGTCTCCAGTTTCTCCTTTACAGCAGCGATCGCGTCGCGCTCCTGCGTCATGCCCTCCTTCTCAAGTGCGATGCGGTCCTTCTCGCGCTGGAGATCGGCCATTTGCTGCTTGACGCTAGCCAACTGGTCACTCACGTCCTTGGCTTTGAGTTCGAGGTCGCTCACCAGCGCGCTTGCGGCTCCAGCTCCAGTGTCAGCACCTCTCGCTCCCCAGCCTCCCCCATGCAGGAGCACGACGCTACTGGTGCTGTTACGACGAGTGATAGAAGTCCGTTTGACAGGGCCGCTGAGTCCATCGCCACCAGAAGAACCGTTAGAAGAATCTGGACCGATGAGCCCTCCCAATGGTGCGCTGAGCCCGACGCTGCTGTTGCGTCGGGCGATCACCGGAGGTCCTCCGGAACCAAGGAGCAGAGTGCTGTTGCTTTGTTGGCAGCGAAAATTCGGGGCTTCGAGACTCACTGCTGCGGCTGCTGCTTTTGAAATGGGGATTCGCTTGGACGAAATGTCGGCAAATGTGAGGAAGAACGCCGGCACCGCAGCGCGCATCCTGTCCATCACAAGACAATTAGTACTCACCACTACAACTAAGCCACATGGATATAGAAATACCAGTCATTCTACGTACCTTTGGATCACTTGGTCGTAGGGTACACCCGCGACGTCGTCGCTGTTGACTTTGCGCACGCGCAGGTTCTCGCGAATGAGCCGCGAGTAGTCGCCAATGCCTCGGCAGCGCGCGTTGTACTCGGCGGCGAGGCTGTTCGGCACGATCTCCTTCACGAGGCACTGGTAAAGCTCCTCATCGTCCTCTTTATCAAGGTCAAGATCATCGCACAAGTCCTGTGAACCCGGCAGATCTTTCGAGCGAGTCGACCCGAACGAAGCACCTTGTGAGGTCGCATTCGTTGGCGGGCGACACATTAAGCTACTCTTCTTGTTGGCTTTGGAGCTGTGATTGGCGCACCGAAAGCCTAATCCCGTGACTCTGGTGCCATCGAAGAACACGCGGAACTCCTTCTCCCACTTGGCGTCCTGCACGTCCAGCAGAATCACCTCGAGCGCCTTCTTCTTGAGGTCTTCCTTGATTCGCTCCTCAGAGATGATCGCTGCTGTCGCTGAGGAAGAAGAAGAGAGAACGAGAGTCTCGGAAGAGAAGAATCCGGAGCAGAACTTGAGCACCATGCTTCTTCAGAAGACGGATGCGCCTCTCGGAAATGAACTCGGAATGGAAAGGAGCCTTGAAGACCCATGGCGATAGATGGAGATCCTGTGGTCTGAGAGCCAAAGATAAATACAGAGCTCCTAAAATTGTCATTTCGTTCAGGCTGGAGATTCTGGTTGACGAGGGAAAGCCCCCATCGCATGAATTGGTTCATCTCTCTTTAAAACTGCCACTCCGATTCTCTTTCTCTGGTCTTCTTTCTCTCCATCAACTGGTTGGTTTATTATCTCTGCAGCAGGAGCTCGCCTCGTATCATTCCTTCCTTTTCCTCAATAATTAAAGTACACTGTCAAAAATTGACGCACTTGTTCTCAAAATCCCATCCATTCTCCTGCTTCGCCTCGCTCTTACCATTCGTTCTTCGTGTCTTCATCATCGCGATCTTCACTTTCCTTCCTTCCGTTGAGAGCAGAGCGGCACGGCGCACGACACGCTCCTGCACGTTTGGGTGTGCGAAGCGACGATGCCAGTCCACAGCTGGCACGCGCCGCATTTCGCAGGATCGTGGTTGGCTTTCTGGCTCATGGCTGCCATGTGAGCGACCACTTTCCCAACAAAGTTCCGAGTCGAGACGCACAGTGGGTTCGAGCATCCAGACGCGCACTCAGACACGTGTTGGAGTCCTCGGATCACAGATTGCATCTTCGCTGGGTTCGCGCTCGCCACTAGCACTGCACGAGGCGCTGGAGCGGCTCGAACTACTGGTGTCAGCTCCACCGGAGCCACGGGCTGCTGCAAAGCCGTCGGTGGTTCCGCCATTGTCGTGTGGACACAGCGCGGGATCGCTTTCGGGTCGTCAATATCTCCCACAGAGGTCGGACTCGATGGTTCATGACGCGGACGCTTGGACGCTTGTTCCCCGTCGTGGTGGTGGTGGTGATGTTGATTCTGGTGATCATGGCTATGGTTGTGGTGATGACGATGTTGGTGAGCAGGAGTGGCGACAGCTGTAGCCGGCGGGATCTGGACTCTTAAACCCGGATACCCTGCAAGCGCCAAGTCTGAAGCCGACTGCCACGAGACTCTTGCACCTGAGCCGACTCTTGTAGAGGAAGTCTGGTCTGCGAAGGCGCCTGGATGATACGCGCTTCGCTTTCTTGACTGGTGCTGCATGTTCGTCGTCGTGGTCGTCAGTTGGGATTCCGCCCGAGAGCCGACAGCTGCGCTGGGCGGGGAGGAAAAGGAAGGGGGAACATTCGGGACACTACTGTTGTTGCTGTTGTTGATGTCGATGTGCGGATACCCTTTCTGAGGGATTCGCGATCCAGCAGCAGCAGCAGCAGTGAACGTGTCTCGAAAACTCCCTTCACTCTGTGAAATATTCTACAAGCAGAACAGAGAGGTAAAGAGCCGCGTGGGTTAGTCCAAGGAAATACAGATAAGATACATTGATATATGAGCGAGCGTGTCAGTGCAGAGAGGAAGAAGAAAGAGAGAACTGGCAAGAGATTGCGACGACGACGAAGACGATCTTGATCTAAGATCAGCATTTGCACTCTACCGCCATCACCAATTGATTGATTCTCTCTCAAACACCTGCTCCAGGCTGCGTTCAACGTTCTCCTTCCGCCTAGCATCGCCTCATCTTGATTAGAGAAACTCCTTCCAGGCGCGCTTCTCGCCCACCAGAACACCACACCACACTTGCACTTGAAGAGAGTCCTGTTCGGCGTTCGCTTTCTCGGTCGTGAATCATCTGGCCTTGACACTCTATTCCTCCATTCGCTCTCCACTCGTCACTCGCAAGCAGCGCTTGAACCTTTTTTAAAAATATTCTTCTCCTGTGTTCTTCTGCGTCTTGTTTTACTTGGGCCACCATCTTGTGGACGAATGGCAGCCTCGTCACGCAAGCAGTGTCCGCTGCGTCCAGGTCTCTCGCTCCTTCCTCTCTCACAATAAACACAGACATGCACATATATATTCATACAGAACAACACCCATGACGCACCATTTCATATCCATCGGTTGGCGTGCGGTGGAGCTCCAGCTTCGCTGCGTGTGGTCTTCTCTTCCTCCAGAGAGAGAGAGTCGGCGTCTGGCTGCTGCTGTTGGCGCTGCTGCTCGTTATGGTTCTCGTCGCCTGGCGAGTCGCCTCGCGTGTCAGTCAACCCACAACGCCAAAGAACGCGGTTTTAGCCCGCTCAGAAAGAAAACTGGGAGTGATGCCCGTTTTTGAAACCGTAAAATACTATGTATAATACAAGAACACACGGAGAGATGTAGTTTATATTTTGATGGAGAGCTTGGAGCAACCAGAAGGCTCTGACAGACTGAAAATTAAATCCGTAAATTACTATTCGACTGGCTCCTCTCACAGTAACCGTAACTTACGACGTTCTTCTTCGAGGGACCCCTAATCCCCGAAGCCAGCCACAAAGAGTGTTCGCCAAACAAGTTCTTGTGGTGTTGCACCAGCAGCTGAGAATTTCTGGAGCGGCCCACAATACATCCTCTTTTGGGTAGGTCCAAATGTTTTGGTGGATTGGTGCAGAATATTTTGTGGGCCGCTCTATACAATTATCTATAAAATCAAATGATCGTTAACCACCTTAACTGAAATCGGAACTGAGGGCATTTGGATGTTCTTCGTGATCTCCTCTGCATGTTGGCGCCACCAAACACAAAAAACCTTTCGAAGGAAAATTTTTTATGGTCCCTTGAAAGATTGCCTACCAAAATATTCCGACATAATTTTTTCTTTTAAGGAAAGGGGTAATTTTGAACTGGGAATTGATTGAGCCCCAAGTTCGACCAGGAACCCATCGAAATTTACAGAATTCTATCGGGATTATACAAAATGATCTTATTGTAGAATTTTCGACAAACCTTTTCTGACAACGTCATTATTTTCGACGCTGGCGATAGCGGTGATTAGTTAGAAATGGGCATCAACAATCATTTCGTTTTCAACTGTAAAACCAACTTTCACTTCACGACGGTCAATGTGCGCTCCAAATAAATGAAGTCCGTCATGATCTCGAAGAGCGACATGGAGATCAAAGAGAGAAAGTGCCAGGTTGATGGCTGAGCTGGAGAGTGCTGAAGACTGAGGTTTTGAGAGTAGTCGATAGTAAGCACATGATGGACTCTCGTGGCTTCGCTTTTGTCTCTAATACTGGAATCTGCAACACAAATTAAAATGATCGTTAAAGCCAACATTTTCACTTTCAATTCAAAATGATCACTAATGCCACACCTAATTTGCTTTGCAGCCTCAGCATGCATACCATACTCTCGACCGAGGATCCCATCGTCTTGCATCCACGACTTGAGGTGCCTGGTACTTGTATATCGAGCAAACATCACACACGTTGTCTCGCCGAGACCGGATCTTGACGAGGGGAAAATCTTCATTCAGGGTCTTAACGAGCGTGTTGAATGACACAGGAGAGAATTCTTCGCAACTTCCCTCGGGTTTGCCTTCTTCGAGACTCGCAGCACGTTGCGCGTGTGGCTTGGCTGTGTGGTAGCGTTCAGTGTGGGCTGTCTTGTAAAACAAGAGATACTGGTAGTGTAGCTGTTCCCATGTACACACTGCTGGCAACAGTGTGTACTATTCAGTCTCGTACTTCACGGAGTAACCTTCGTCCTTCGCCTCTCGGCGCCGCCGCCGTGGAGGAGTTGCTTCTCCAACCGAGTCGGCAAAGCTGGAGAACCACTCAACCAGAGTCCCGCGATCAACTTGTGCTGCATTTGCGTTCTTCGACCCTTTATGCGGGTCTACGAAGATTTTATTCTTGTTTGCTCGACGACAATACCCGAGCACACTGCATTTAGTATTGTGTAAATAGCGATCAATTTGTAAAAGAAATTATCGCACTGGGTGAGAGTCGCGTCGCCGATGTTGTAGCATGAGGCAAAGGCAGTGCGACACACAGATCCGACGATTGGAACAACGTAGTCGAAACGCCGCCTCTCGCCCTTTGAGCGCGTACATTTTCCTGTCAACATCTTCGCACACATAGATAGCACAGACAAGAGACTTGCCTTTACCTCTTGCTTTGCGAGGAAGGGGAAGAGGGAGCCAAGTGGGAGGCCCGCAGTGATCATGGGCGAGCGCACGTGCTTGCCCTCGCGGATACGAATTGCTGTGTTGCACGGTGCATGAAAGGAAAAGAGGCTCCCTTAAAGCTTTTCCTCAATTCGCACAATCGCATGACACAGCCCTTCGGTAGTCCTCGTCCGAGTCGTATTCGTACGAGGACTCTTTGTCGTCGCGCACTTCGTTCTCTTTGCTACTCTTGATGGTTGGATTTTGGACAGATTTACGTTTTCTCATTTCCTAGCTTTCCTTGTAAGTACGAAAAAGCGAGGGCGCAACTGAATGGCTTTTTCTAAAAAAAACTCAAATAGTGGTAGCAATCATTTTGTTTGAAAAGGTCACAAATTTGAACCTTGCTCAATATTACCTTATCCGGTATACCGGATAGCTACAAGTTGAGACCGACTGATTGATTCAAGCCGAAACAACTTAAGTCCTCACACTCCATTTGAGTATCTTTTCTTCACTTGCATGGTGATCAACAACTCGAAAAGCGTCATGTTACATTTGAGGTAGCACCTGTAGCTGTACGCAGTATTAACAGTGTGAAGGGGGACTATGGGGAATGTGGTTGGCTACTATACAAGCAAATATATGCACCACGCTTACACTTCGTCAATGTCGGAGCTCTTCGCCGACAGCAGCTGACCTCGCTTGACGACTCCTCGTTCTTCTTCGACTTCGTCTTCTTCGCTCTGCACCTCCAGGCTCTGCTGTCGTGACAGCGACGTGATCAGGTTTGGGAACGACGGGACCATGGTCGATAGCCCCGAGTGCACGTACCCGAGGTGAGGTTCCATGAAGCTCTGCTTCATTGGCGACGCAAACACATGCGACGAGCGCACTGGCGCGTGCGGAGATCCGAACGAATACCGTCGCGATCGCTGCTGCGTCGGTGTTGAGAACGCGTCCACAGCCTGCAGCATGATTGACGAGCTGTACGAGCGCACGCGATGTGGAGGAGGCGACGACGGGTCGTCGTTGTCACAGCTGTCGGTGCTCGCATCGTCGTCTTCAAATGACGATTTCGCACTTGTCTTTGGGGTGCTCAAAGCATCACTAGCTAGGGTCGAAGCTGAGTTCACCAATGGGGCCAACTTGATGCTAAGAGCAGCCAGCAGTGGAAGTGAAACCTTCGGAACTTCAGCAACCGGAGCGGCAACTTCTGCAGCAGAAGGAGCTTCTTCGATAGTCTCAGAGGTCTTCTCACCAGCTTCCACCAAAGCCGGAGCTACTTCTTGGACAGTCGCAACGCTCACTACGTCAACTGGGATGACAGGCTCTGGGAGAGCTGTTGATTCCTTCTTAACATCCGCCGATACTGATGAGATCGAAGCAACCATCGGTTCTGGCTTGGGCTCCAGTTTTTCAGGAGTGGCAACGACGTTGGACTCCACCATCGCCGTGGCAGTGGGTACGATGATTTCTGGCACTGCTTCTGGCTTTGATTGATCAGCAGGCGAGGCGATATCTTTGCTCTCCACTGCCATCTCCGTGGTGATGAGTGGAGAGACACCTTCTTCTTCGCTTTTCTCCACAACTGGTTTTGGTTTGTCCTCCTCCTTCACAAGGACTTCTGGGACTTCAGCGTCTGCGATTGACACTGAAGGGATTGGCGATTCGACCTCTTCTTCTTCTGGGCTCGTAGTAATCATACTTGGAGAGATCACTTGCACAGGTTCCGAAACTTGAACGACCACTGAAACTGCCGATTTCGAGTCTGGGATGCTCTGTGGAACTGGTTCGACGGCCAGAATGATCTCTTGAATATGTTCCGGGAGTGGGGTGCTGCTGACTGGAACTGGTTCCAAGACTGGAGTGACAGTCTCTTGAACCTGTTCCGACTCGACGGCGACACTGACGGGGTTCTCCTCAATTTCTTGAGCTTCAGTTACGGTTTGGACAGACGCAATGGCTTTAACCGATGGAGTCAAGATCACCTCCTTGATCTCTTCGTCTTCGTCCGTCAGATCACTCAATGGGTCGTCCGTCAGATCACTCGTCGGCTCTTCGTCCGCACTCAGCACGACTGGCTCCTCGACTCCCTTCGAGGCAACAACAAAAGCGGCTGGGCTCACTTCCTTAACAGCAGCCGGTTGCTCAACCTCGATCTTCTTGATCTCAGGCTCGCTCATACTCACAGTCTTCACACCCACCAGGTCTTTCGCGTTGGTTGACTCTCCTTGTTCTTCTTGACTCTTGGGACTCTCGCAGCCAGGATCCTCGTCGGGTGAGTACTCGGAGTACGTGTCTGAGTGTAGTTCGTACTCGCCGTCGTCGCTGCCGTCCACTTGGTTCACCGAGTCAGCCGCATTGAACTCCTCGAGGAACTGCGTGCTCAAGCGGTGGTTCTGGTTCAGTCCCGCAGCGCCGTCCATGGTGCTGACGCTGCTCTGGCGCACTAGCTGCTTGAGCTCGCTGCTGCTGTTGCCGCGGCTCGGCGGCGGTGGGTTCTTGTTGCTCATGAACTCAAGCCAACGGGTCTTCTCGAGCGCGGACGGTGCCGCGCAGAGGAACACGCGGCCCTCGCGGGTCTCCATCAGGAACGCGTGGTCGTAGCGGTGGAAGTTGCCCTTGCCATCCCAGTCACCGAAGCACTTGAGCGTGCAGGCGCTCAGCGGCTTGTTCGGGTGCTTGATGAAGCTCTTGCGGCTCTTGAACGAGCGCAGCAGTACATACTTGTTGAACGCCTGGTCGATCTCCCACGTAGCCACGCAGTAGCGGTCGTACATCACCGGCATCTTGGCGCCGCGTTTCTTGAGCTTGCCCTCCATCGTAGTAGTTGTTAGTGGTTATGAGGTGTGATAGCGGTCGGTGGCCGTGATGGTTGGCGATCAGAAGACTGGGAGCTCGTGACCTGCTTGTTGTTTGGTTCTGTCTTGTCTGTTAGCGGGCCATGTGAAGAATGGGGGAATGAGACGCAAGGACGACGAGGGCGCGCGCGCAGCTGGGGATCCAAAGGCAGAGGACGGCCGCACTCACAAACTCAAGCCAAACCACAGAGCGACACAGACGACAGACCGGACGGCACGCGTTTTTCCCATCGCCGCAGAGCTTCTAGCCCACCAAATGATCGCTCGCTCGTGCGTTCGTGCTGTCATCGCATTCGCCACTCAACCCACACAGAAGCTGCACTTTTTTGCCAAGGCTGTCGCAACGTGAAAGAAAATGGAGCGAGGAGTACTGGAAAGTGGCGATTAAGTATCCATGACACTGCAACTTTCTATTTGAAAACTGCACGAGCGGATGAAGGGACTACTTAGTACAGTTATGACTGTAGTATAACCTGTTGTGATTGGCTGAAAACGACAAAGATTTTGTCTATGCGACGACATGATTGCCGTGGGTGCACAAAGATATGGCGACGTGCCGACACGAGCGTTAAAAACACACACAGACAAGCGGCATATGGACGGGTGGTGGCGGCGTTAGATATGCTTTTGAATGAATAGTCTGTCCTCGCTTCATATCATACATGGCTTGCTACATGCAGTTCCTTCATGGTTTCCCCCTTGCCTTTTCGACCAGTCGGGAGCAACTTTTTAGATCGCCACGAACATTGCGCTTCCTCTGCGGTTTCATGGGTATGTGTAACCGCCAACGAGGTACGCCAGCGATCCAAAGTGAGTCACGTCCATGCGGCCGAAGAGTGATCAAGTCGTTCGTTGTACGTCTATTCATAGTTTTGGCGTCAGGTGAGGTGTCCAATTTACAATTAGCAAGTGCAAATGGCTTTCGCCCGTCGGAAGCGAAGCGAAGAAGCGCTTCGAAAGCGACACCTGGCAAAGCTAAAAAGCTTTGTGGTTTTACTTACTCAACAGGAGTAGGCTGAGACAAAATTACCATTATGCAGGTTGAACATCTTCGCTATCAATTTGAGATGATGGATGACATGTGTTGACTCGGATGGATCTTCAAAGGTCATTTTTGGAACCTTTTTCAAACGAGGGATGCGCGGTGACGATGGCGACATCACCGCGAAAGAAGAGCAGTTGCCCAGCCAATCTCAGATTTGCAGGCTGAGATCAAAGTCGAAGCTACCGTCATGTCCGTCTATAATATAGCGCTCAACCAAAGCGAGTCGCACTGAACGATATGGTCCTCGTGACAAGGAGCGCGAAAAGCTCCAGGCGTGCACCGAGATCTCCAGGCTACGTCCACCAAGGGATTGCTCGTATCGCTTGCTGGGAATTGTAATATCAAGAACTGATCTGTCCTTTCATTGCCTACTAGACGTAAGCAAAATAAGTACAGCCGTCGGGCTCCACGACGGGTGCATCGTCTCTTGTTGTGGCAAGTGGTGGCGCCGATGCTGGAGGTCAGATCGGTCATATGTATCTGTGAATCTCAGAAGAAATGGATGGCCAGCCCTTCATTTGGTCTGTTTTTCGTTCGTGCGCATAATCCCATGGTTTGAAGTTGTGAAAAGTCTGCAAAATTCAGACCCATCACGCATTTCTCTTTGCGTGGCGGTAGTCGCAAAAGCACGCGAAGCAGTAGTAACTGCCAGCAGAGCAGGTCCTCCAGCAGCATCTCGCATGTCCATGCGGCCAAACCAGCAAGTCGCTTGTCCGTTTCATTGTTGGAAAGAAAAAGTGTGTTGAAACCGCCTTCACCCCCACCACAAAGCAAACTGAGACAGCGCAAGGAGCGGTTCAAGTGAACGGAGACTTTTGTGTGTCAGGGCGATCCTGAAAGGTCATTTTTCGAATGAATTCGAGTGAAGGCAAGCACCACAGCCAACCAACCATGCTCAGTTGCTCTGTCAACTGTTGGCCACGTGCATCTCAGAGTTGTTGGGTTTCTGAGACTTTTGGAAATAGGTGACAGAGCGACGTGTTCTTCACATTCTGTTGATGGGTGCAATTGCCTCACGTGTTTGCTTCAGTTTTACAGTGTCGATCGCTTCTGAGATGTGAACCCAATCCTCCAAAACATTCCCCCTCACGCACGCGTTTCAAGGCGAAGGCGATGGCATCTTCATATCCTTCACATCATTTCATGATCATTCATTTCGATCACTATATTAGCTTTTATATTTACATGTGCTTGTATTTCCTCAATTTGCTTTCTTTTTCAAATACTTTGGCTTGCTTTCATAATGGCACTGTTCACTCGTACCGCGTGGTCGAGTTGGTACGGCTCTTGCTGTTGCCACCGACAGAGCTGGCGGCGAGCACCATCCGCTTGAGGAGCTCTTCCTGCTCAGCGAGGCACTGGTCGATGGATCTTCCGTTGCCGCTGCCGCTGGCTCCCGAGAGGTGCGTCGAATGGAAGCGCATGGAGCGCGGCGGCGGCAGCATCTGCTGCTGCGGGTCTGGATACGAGGATGAAAGGTTGGTCGGTACGCGCGTCATCTCTTTCGTGTCGATCACCTCGGTCACACCCTCCAGCAGACACTCGAGGTCCTTGCTAAAGTCCACGAGTTCGTGCTCCTCGCTGTGGTCCTCGATCACGTCTAGCGTCGTCATAAAAGAGTTCTTCTCGTGGGTCGACGACGACTCCGAGAGCGACACGGTCGAGCTGGAGGACGAGCGCGCCGAGACCGCGCCGTCCTCGTCGCCGTGGAAGTCCACCTCGTGCACCGACGACGTCGTGGAGAACATCGAGAGTGAGCTGCGGTCACCACCCTCCGACTCGGTCTCCCAGTCCGAGGCGCCACCGTTCCAGCTGTCGACGTCGTCCACTTCCGAGTCGCACAGTGACACGCCACCTATTCTGCTCTTTGAAAAAGTGTACGACTCGCTCGAGAGCTTGAAGCTCGATGTGGTTGAAGAGGAAAAGTCGATGCTGCTCGTGGACGAACTATCGGACTCGCGGATGGATTTGACGCACTGGAGACACACCTTGGTCTTCACGGTCTTGTCTTTGCGGCGCGCCTTGCGCACGATCGCGCAGCTGCCGCAGATTACTTCGCCGCAGAGGCGGCAGTGGTGGTGGCGGCGCGTGGTGCTGAAGCCGCGCTTGCAGATCGCGCACGCGTCTCTTTGTGCGCGCGGTACCCACTCGTCGCGCTCGCGGATGCTCTGCTGCGAGATGCGGCGCGAGTCCATGAAGATCGCCATGTCCTTGATCACGCCCATCTCGCGCCTGTAGTGCGCCGCGTTCACGTAGTTGACGGCCGAGTCGGTCTCGGTCATCTGGAAGAATTCGGTCGAGCTCTTGTCGTTTGCTGCGGCTCGGAGGATTGTGACGGTGTGGGTCTTGACGCGCTTCACGTTCAGCTCCTTAGTGAGGTTTGGACACTCTGGGAGGTCGATTGGCAGTGTGACGCGGATACCCACCTCGCGGCCCTGCAGATCGGACGTCAACGTCATGTACTCGAGGAACAACTGGTCGCGTTTGCGCGTGAGGATGCGCGGCGCGGCCACGCAGACCCACTTGATGCCCATGTACAGGTGCGACTTGCCGGAGGTCGCGGTGTGGATGTTGCAGAGCACGGCGGCGTCCACGGTGTTGCCGTACATCACCTGGTTCCACTCGAAGAGTTGCTTGCCGGTCTCAGCGTAGTAGAAGTCCATCTGCTGCTTGAAATCGCCGTTGATACGGCCAAAGATGCGGGACTTGGTGGTCGTGACCTTGCTGCTCTGTGGCTGCTGCACCGCAATGAGGTTCTCCACCGAGGTCATCCAGCGCCAGGGCTCGCAGTACGCGGGTCTGTCGCCCATCTCTTCGTGGCGCTTGTAGGCCGCGAGTGCGTCGCGCACGATCTGCTGCATGAGCTGTTCGTAGAACTGGATCTGCGCCTTGTCGAGCACCACCTTTGGAAAGAATCCTTCTGGCAGCGGGAACAGCGCACCGCCTTTGCTATTGCTGCTGCTGTGACTGCTGCTGTGACTGCCGCTGCTCTTCTTTAGTCGCATTGCGCTGGAAAGACTCATCTTGCTATCTGTGTCTGTCTGTGTGTGACGTGCGGCAAATACGGGAATGAGGCTACGACTGGTAGTAAGTGAGCCAGCGGCCATGCACTCAACAAGCAAACCTGGCGGACAGCAAAGCAAGAGCTTGTTTTGTTTTGCTCGCGTGCTTCTGTCCGCTCTTTTTTCCTTTGTTGCTGGGATAGACCCACACAGAAAGAACCAGCCACAAACGTGCGCAGAAGATGCGCCTGTCTTTTGCACCAATGCTTGGATCGTCGACATTCGAGGCCGAGCAAAAAATAAAGGCAAAAAGCAAAAACAGGCACAACACGAGCCAGCCAGTAAGTACAGTGCAGCTTTTCTGGCGCCTCAACAATTTGCTGTGCCAACAATTTGTCTTGCGCTTGATTATCTCGCAACAGCAGGCAACCAAATGGAAAGCCAATCGATCGGTCGATCCCCCAGCTGGTGCAAATAACACAGCTCGGTTAACCCCGAACAACCCGCTTTGAGATAAACCATGTGGACATTCCAGATCCAGATATCTGGATCGTGAGAAAGCGTTTGGCTAGTTAATCTCACGATTTGTAAGATTATGCACCGCCATCCAGGGATTGCTACAAGAGGTGACGAAGGCGCTTGTCCCTTGATTTCCGAAATGAACTTGCCCTGTGTGGGCAGAGAGTAAAAGAGAAAATTTGTTAATGTGGTTGTCGTCCGCCGTGCGCGCGCGCGGCAGAGCAACTTTTTTCCACACTACAGAGTGGCTTGTATTCGCACGAACACTCTCGCCAGGGCAACGCTTGTGGGGCTCTATGCGTTGGTTGGCGCGATTGTGCGAAGCGTGTCGACTTGATTTGTCCTCCGGGTCGGCAAGCATGATCAAAATTGTGGCGACTGGCTCAAGGACAAAAGCTGGTGGCACAGGTTTTCATTCGTATTCTTTACCTAAATATCAGTTGGTCGAGAATTCATTGCCACAACAATCGGTGGCGTCAGCCAGTCTCCTGGCGTGCGAACCGGATGCATTTTGCGAGTCAGCAAAAAATCGGGTTTTGGCAGGTTTGTCCCGCTTTCTGCTGCTGCACAAAAACTGTCCGTCCACTTCAACTGTCAAGGCTAGAAATGGGGCAATTGCTGATGGGACATTTGGCAGATGGCACCCACACATCCGCATACATTTAACAAGTGAAACTCCGATTAGCAGGTTTGCGTTGTGGGATATTGAAGGCATCGCACATGGCGTGCACAACATCTGATACAATTTACGTTTGCTGTTGTCAAGTGCGCCGTGATTGCTTCAACGGAGGAAAATGGGTCCGCGACATCCACTGTTCTTTGATGTTGCGCAGCCGGATCACTTGATTCCGATGCACCAAAGGATGCCATGGACCACCACGCCACCCTGTTCAACCAACGTTTTTACAATATAGTACAGGAGACGCAAAGGTCGCAGTTAACATACGTGTGTACATCGCAGACTGTACGGTTGCGCTTGTGAGAGTTGTGTGTGTGTGTGTGTGTGTGTGTGT
>JALBZZ010000257.1:0-41453 GCA_038051095.1 Globisporangium irregulare
GCGTTGGTCTCAAGAAGTACGTGCTCAAGGAGCCCGTGATCGGCGTGGACAACCAGGAGGCACTTGGAGCTTGAGAGCAGCACGAACTGCGTCTTCCACCAGTGTGTGTCTTCTCTCCTGTAGCAACAGCCCAACATGTACAAGGAGATGTCGGTCAGCATAGTGTGTGTAGTCCGAACAGGGCTAGCAATCCTTTCATAGCGTGAACGCAACCACACTTCGTTCATTGCCAACGTGTATGCCTCTGTGAGAACATCTCATTGCCAACCAAGTATAAATGCGCACAAACACAAGCGACACAAATTGAGCTGCTCGACTCAAATGGCTACATTGTTGATTCACAAACACCATGCAATTGCAACAACACCAACAGAAGGATGCAACAAATGAAGGGGGGGGAGGGGGGCTTCAATTCAATTACAAGTTGCCGAGGATGCGCTCCGAGACGTTGCCGATGTTGTGGTGGGCGTCCGTCCACTCGCAGTGGAAGCGGCCAGCGCGGTCCGTGCGCTCGTAGGTGTGGCCACCGAAGAAGTCGCGCTGCGCCTGAGTCAGGTTCGCTGGGAGCTTCTCGCGACGGAACGAGTCAAAGTAGTTGAGCGACGCCGAGAAAGATGGCGTTGGGATACCGCTCGCGACCGCAAGCGAGATCACGCGGCGCCACGAGTACTGGCGGGCGTTGAGCTCCTGGGCGAAGTCAGGGTCCACCAGCAGACTGATGAGGTCGGCGTCCTTCGAGTACGCGGCCTTGATGCGGTCCAAGAACGCGGCGCGAATGATGCAGCCGCCCTTCCAGATGCGAGCGCACTCGCCCAAGTCAACGTTCCAACCCATCTGCACGCCGGCTTCGCGGATCAGGTTGAGACCCTGCGCGTACGAGCAGATCTTGGACGCGTACAGCGCCTGGCGCACGTCGTCGATCAACTGCTGCTTGTCCACAGCTGGGATCTCCGATGGGCCGTTGAGTACCTTGGAGGCGAACACACGCTCCTCCTTGCGAGCCGAGAGGTAACGGGCGTCGAGCGAGGCCGTGATGGTTGGCGCGGCGATCGAGCGCTCGGCGGCCTCCTGCACGGTCCAGCGACCAGTGCCCTTCATGCCGGTCTGGTCGAGGATCTTGTCCAACAAGTAGCCGTCGGCTTCCATGTCGTCCTTCTTGGCGAAGATGGCGGCCGTAATCTCGATCAGGAACGACTCCAAATCGCCCTTGTTCCACTCGTCGAACACCTGGGCGAGCTCAGCGTTGGTCAAGCCACCGGCGATCTTCAAGATGTCGTAGGCCTCGGCGATGAGCTGCATGTCACCGTACTCAATGCCGTTGTGCACCATCTTGACGTAGTTGCCCGAGCCAATTGGACCCAAGTACGTGGTACAGGCACCGTCGTCCACCTGGGCGGCGCACTTAACGAGGATTGGCTCGAGCGCGTCGAAGGCCTCCTTTGGGCCACCTGGCATGAGCGAAGGACCCGTGCGGGCGCCTTCCTCACCGCCAGAGATACCCATGCCGACAAACTGGATGCCCTTGCTCTTGAGCTCTTCGGCGCGACGCACCGAGTTCGGGAACCACTCGTTACCGCCGTCGACGATGATGTCGCCGGCCTCCATGTGCTCGGCGAGCGCGGCGATGGTGAGGTCGACTGGCTTACCAGCCACCACGAGGATGATCACCTTGCGCGGCGTGGAGAGCGAGCGCACGAAGTCGCCCACGTCCTTGTGGCCCACGAGTGGCAGGTTGCCCTCGTTCTTGGCGCGCTCGACGGTCGCGTCCACCTTGTCCGGCGAGCGGTTGCACACCGAGACGCGAAAGCCGTGCGACGCCATGTTCAGCGCAAAGTTCTGGCCCATGACCGCGAGGCCGTAGAGACCGACGTCCGAGAGAGGCTGCGCCATCGTGCTGAGAAGTGAGCTTGAAGCGGGGGAGGAGAGGGGGAACTGTGGGCTAGAGCTCAAATTCCGGAATGAGCGGAAGCCGCACATGGCGGCGGCGCGCGCATGCCGCCCCCTCCCGGCTAAAAGGGGGAGCATTGGGATCAACGCAAGCCAAGCCAAGCCGCCTCAAACGTCATCAGAAAATGAAATCCCTCTACAAAGAGATCAGCGACTTTGAGAGGGAGGGGATGACGAGAGCAACCGCTCGATACTAAACGGGTGAGTGGCGCTGTAGACATGAAGGACACAAGATTTGTGCATGCATGTGAAGGATAGCGTTAACAGAGCGAGCGCATATATTATATACAGACGTGTGTGTGCATGCTGTTATGCGAATGTACGGGAACGAGCATACATACATATGAGTATGGGTATGAAGCAAGCGCAACAAGCGGCGATCGATCTGTTTGAAGCTTGCTGCTGGTGCTTGGGAATGTGAAAAGATAATCCCTGATTTTCTTTTTGTATGGAGTTCACTATAGGCGGTTCAGCCAGATTCCCAATTCCAGCCACAATCCCAAGCGCAATGGGCGTGGGGTTTGCGGCCTGTTTACGTCATTGCAGGGGCATTCAGCCAGTGAGAGACGCGGGTTTCGCACTAACCCTAGCACGCGAGCCGTCACTTTCGACTTGGCGTTTGTATGCCGAGTGTGGTGTCGTCGACACGCCCCAAGCAGCATTAGTGACAAAACAGGGTAGGGTGGGACACACCCACGCGATTGTGGTGTGCTGCGAAAACAGCATGGGGCTCTGTGAGCAGAGTGCACGCCCCACTCTGTGCGCGCGCGCAAACAGCGGCGGCGACACGATCGCGGCTTACGAAAGTTTGGGCGGCGGATGGGGCCAGCAGCTCAGCTCAGCACAGCAGAGCGTGTGAGTGAGTGAGTGAGCAAGCGAGCCACGGACATGGCATGCGCATACGCATACACGGGATGTTGGGTAAGTGTGGCACACGTGAGGCAACTTCAAAGAGGAAAGAGAACATGATACCAAGTTGAGTTCAGTGTTGTGGTTGAGTTCATTTGCGTATTTGGGGCCAGGACAGACGCGCGCATCTTTGCATTTGCTAATGGACGCATGCCGCATTCGTTCATGCATAGGAGTGAACATTGAACTCCGGAAGTGAGTGGCCCATGTGCTCATTTGGTTTAATTTGTCATCCCATGCGTTTAGGATTAAGAAGGAAAGGAACGGACGCGTGCTCACGTCAATGAACGTATTTCGTGCCAGCGTCGGTTCGCAATGGATGATACGATCGATTATTGAGCTGCTATGAACATGGCCCACGTGCTCGTTCATCTGGTTTATGTTGTCGCAGCAGCATACATCCAGGACGGAACAGAGGCACATACATGCCCAGTGAGCGCACTCGATGCATACATGCATACATGCAAGGACATGCGTGGGTGAGTCCTCCATAATGGATATGGCGGTGAAAACGCTGTTTGAAGTTCATGTGCTCCTTTGACATATCGGAAGTGCGCGAAATGCGTCCAGAAAAGACGTGCATCTGTCTGTTAATGCGCGCGTGGCGCATTCGTCCAGTGGGTGATTTGGTGTTCATTTGGTACATTGATACAGCACAGCATGCGTCCTGGACAGAAGCGTACGCGCGGCGGTGAACACACTCGTGCCAGTTTGGTCCTCAATAACAAAAGACGCGCAGAATGACTTGACAGATAAGCTGTCCATTTCTTCATTAGCATCAAGTAAGGCCACACATTGTGTGAACGCGGCCGTGCAGCTATGAGTTGATCCACTAGCATCAACTAAAATCTACCGTGTGTGGTGTGGAAAGCGCTCAGACATCCAAGGAAAAAATTGGCCTCAAGCAGCTAACTCAGCCGGCGAGCCGAGAGCTATCAGCAAAACACTGCGAATGTTTAAGGGAATAGTTCATCATCACCGCGCTTCCACACACTCTCGAATGTACCTACTCGACACTCGCGACATACACATGCATTGTGTTGAAAAACACAGCGAGAGAAGCAGGCACGAGCAGGAGAGCGAACAGATCCAGCACCATCGGGAATCGGTGAAGATCGCATTGCGCTCGTCATGCTCGGCTACCGCTTCTTTCGCTTCGTGGTCGTGATTAAATTTCCTTGTCGGTCTGGGTGTCGTGGAGAACACAACATGAGTAATCCCCGTCGGGTTAGCTCGAAGCGACTACAGCACGACGTCTGTAATGTGTCGCTGAGCCAATTGCATAACTTTTAGTATGACGATCAGTCCCCGCAAGTCCACTATACCGCTCCGACCAGCGCGCTTGCTTGCACACCCGCGACCGGCCCTCTTCGCAGCTTCATCGCGAGGGGATCTACGCTTCGACGTTGGCACTCTCTGCCCTGGTGTCCGGGGAATTTCCCCAAGCCATCCCCAAAGGGATCCGCTTGACTCTGCAATTCTAAATCGTGTTCTGAGCAGCCAGGTGGAGGCAGCAGCGCTCGCTCACCGTCCAGAGGACGAGACGCCAGCGCAACGGCCGAGCCCCATTCACAACCGCCAAACCACTCAGTCAAGTCAAGTCAGGCCAACCGCCGTCTGCCGTCCAGTCGTTTTGACCCGTTTTGACGATCCAAACCCACCCACCCATAGAAAAGCTTCTTTCCGATTCTGGAACATCGAAACCCATGGGTTGTAGTGGAAAACCGACGACCCGACCTGTTTTGAAACCGCTCATCTCGCCTGTTCGGCTTTTGCGCTTTTTGACTGGAGCAGGCGCGAAGCGGTTTCAAGGCAGGAGAAATGAAGCACGAGGATGCTCAGATCGCTTTTTTCCAGCTCCACCGACACTACCAGTACCAGCACTAGCAGCACCAACATCAACAGCATCACCACCACTACCACCACCAGCAGCAGTTGTCTAGTCGTTTGTATCGGGAGCGCGGTGATGATGAACTATTCCCTTAAACATTCGCAGTGTTTTGCTGATAGCTCTCGGCTCGCCGGCTGAGTTAGCTGCTTGAGGCCAATTTTTTCCTTGGATGTCTGAGCGCTCCCATCACCATCATCGTCACCATATATGTATGTATGTATAGTTGTGTGCATGTGTATGTGGTTGAAACGTGAGGGCACTATGATTATACTCTGACATGCGCGTCGTTTGAAAGCTCTCGGGCTTTATGATACGACAACCTAGTTAATCCATTTTTGTATGAGTACTCCTCCCATCTCAATGCTGCGTCTATTGCATGTCCGTAGCTGTAGTCATAAACCACAGCAATACACTCTCATTCTCTCTCAATATCGCGTCGTGCTCTATCATTCAGGTCTCTTTGCAGTGCAGTATGACCATGCCAGCCTGTACCACCTGACACCAGTGCGTCCATGTCTGCACACAATCGACAAGCTCAATCTCTAAACGATGAACGCGAGCGCCAAGGCCACGCCGAAGTTGTCGCTGCAGACTACGTCCTCGATCCGCGGCGATCTGCGGCTGCCATCCACATGGCGCCGCGACTCGCAAGGTCAGACATCGTCTGGTAAAACACAGCTGGACTTTGCTGCACTCCCGCCATCGCCAGTGGCCAACAGCAATGGCAGCGCACTGCCCCAACGAAGAGCTACGCGAACGAGAAGCAGATGGTGGTGTCTTCGGTCTTCGCTGCTCTCGTGGGTCAACAGCTACCCGCAGCTCTGTTTCCTGCTGGTGTATGTGATCTGCACGTACGCCAGCGGGCTCTACGCGTCCACGCAACTCACCGATTTACTGCTGCGCTCTGTGCGGGTACCTGAAGCGATCGCAAATGCGCAGCATTCATACGATAGCGCGAGTCTCGAGCTGCGCAATGCGTCAGAGTGTGTAGTCGAGACGTCGCTTGGCAGGTTGATTGACGTGAAGGCAGCGCTCATGGCGACGTGTCAAAAGCTCGATTCGGTCGTGCAAGCCAACGCCGATGCTCTCGACCAGTTTGAAGACGGCGTTGCCGCGTGCTCAACCAGCTTTCTCAACTTTCTTAAAGCGTCCAACTCCAGCCTCATCAACAGCAACGTCTCAGACAGCAATAGCAATACCAGCAGTTCAGCAGCGTCAGCAAATCCTCGGACAACCCAGTGCTTCTCAAACGCGTTCCTAGAAGAAACCAGCAATGTCACAGCGAAGCCCGATATCTCGCGCGAGGTTCTCGACCAAGTTCGGATTGTCCTGCTCTCTCAAGCCACGCATGAAGCATCCGGTGCGCTGAAACAACAGTTTGCGAGCGTTGGTGGTGGCGATGAAGGCCACCGAGTCGACTCTGCTTCTACGATTGTGAACATTGTGAACGCGATCTTCAACTCGACGCTCAAATCGCTGGACGATCGTGCTCAAGACGCTCTGGAGAGACTGAAAGCAATCCAATCAGTACCCGGCAGTGATGACAACTCGGGGAGCGACGGTCTGAACCTGGACGGCGAGAGCGCTTCGCTCACTGTAGCTGACATTGTTCCAGGTCTGCGAGCCACCGAGGCGCTGCGAACCCTAAGAGACACACTATTGAAGCGCCTGAGAATTATTTTCCCCTCTGAGCCAGCGGTTATCGACAAGATCCTCAACACGACCGCCGCGGAATGGAGCTTTCTTGAAGCCCAAGTGCAGAGTCTTCAGAATCAGACGACAGGCTTGCAGATCGAGCTGCAGCGGATGATGCACGCGACGTGGTCCCACGTGAGTAGCTCTTCAGAGACTACACGCGCCGCTCTCTTGGATGCGAAGCTGGAAGTGATCGCCAGCATGAACGAGCTCAATGGCCAGTGGCGCTCAGTGACCCAAGGCATGCTCGCGTCCCAGATACACGTTTTGGACGCAGTGGACGAACAAATTCAGAGTCTCAGCGACGCTTTCCAGGTATCCAAGACGGATGGTGGTTTGAAGACGCAAAGCCATACTCGAGCGCTTGAGATCGACGATTTCCCAAGTGACGATGCATTTGCCCAGCGACAGCTTTACCTGCTGCAGCGCCGCAGTGAGCTTCAGGATGAGCAAAATGGTGGTGGCAGTAGCAAGAATGCCAGCAGCTCACAGCAGACTCTGGGCACTGGACCGACAGGCGTTCGCGTCCGCGAACTCGTATCTGCGGGGATCGAAATGCTAAGATTCGCGCGGCGTCTGCTGTATTCCGCAGACTGGGGCTACGCGTGTCTGAAGATCCTCGAGGTCGTGACCGAGCTCTGGACCGACTCGTACTCGGATATGGTGAGCGTCGACATCCGAGGCATTTCGTCCATTCAGAATTGGGTACGTGGTGGTCATGATATCTCTACAAATGAGCGAGACGTTGACTGAACATCAGAGCTGACACGCCTACCTGGTTGCTTACTTGCTTGCTTCTCGACTCGTTGTAGACTGACGCGTGGCAGATCCTCAAGTGCAAGCACGACTTCGTGAGCGTGTGCTACTTTCTCGTGACGCAAGCGGGCTTGTTGCTACAGTTCTTCGTGGAGTACATCGTGTGGATCTGCGTGGGCGTCGCTGGCACTGGTGCGCTGGTGCTCTGGAAACGGGAGTTCCTGCGAGTTTGTGGACAAGAGACTAGCGATCTGCACAACGATGAAGAGCTACAGTCACAACAAGAAGCGACGCTAGTACAGTCACTTCTCAGCACGGTGTTGCCGATTCGAGACTCCGCTGAGAACCCGCTGGTGGAAATCGATGCGCAGTCTGCGTTTGTTGGGAATCTCTCTCAGAGCGAGTCGTGGCGCATCGCGAACGCCTCGGAGCGCGCGTGGAGGAACCAGACAGGTGGGAATGTTGAGATTGAACCTAGCTGTTCTTGGCGGTGTCACAGTTTGCATCGGTGACTGACACAATTTGTCTGTGATTGCTTGCTTTCGATGCAGTGACCCTAAAGCGACTGCAGACTCAGCAGCAGACGCTGATGTCCCTGACGCGGATGTACGACAACTGCGCTTCAGAGCAAGCCGACGAAACGACCACTGAGGTCAGTGGAGTCGGCATGTCGGACTCGTGTGTGAACTTGGACGCGACCAATTTCCAGACACTGCAGCGATTTCCATCTTCAGCATCGACACCGGATCAGCTGAGTAACAACGCCATCTTCACAGTGAGCTCTTTCGACCACTGCTTTGTAGCGGCAACCGCTGATGCAATGACACTCACGAACGAACTCCAAGTGCACGCGATGCTCGATTCCCAGGCATGCGCGTTGGAGAAGACGCTCTACCTGACGGTGTCCTCGTGGTGGTTGTTCGTAGTGCTGTGGTCTGCGAACCGGTTTGTCGCGAAAATGGCCGTGCGGGCGTGCGGACTGCTCTGGTGGAGGTTCCTGAGCGCGAATCGACTCGAGTTTGTCGGCTTTTGCTACGAAGACGGCACGATTCAGGCTTCAGAGTCGCTTGCAAAGGCTGTAGAAGAGCACCTGCGGGACGTGCGCTGGGCGATCGCATTGCGGGTTCTTGGGCTGGCGCTGGTCATCGTGTGCGCCGCTGGGATCTGGTACCTTGTACTGAACCGGATGCTTTAACTCGTTCCGCGTGCACAGCAAAAGAGCAACGATGTCAATACGCACACACACAACATTACTAAATTTCATGAGCACACGCGGCTTTTTGTTTCTTTGTTCAGATTTTCTTCAGTGTGCACTGCGCTCTTGTTATGCTTCATTTGGATCCATAAATGGGGAGGGACGACGGCATCCTCTCCGCTTTTCTTTCACATATTTGTTGACTGTTTTACTGTAGGGCCATGATTTCTTCCAGCTGCGTAAGGTCCGGCTCCGACTCCGCCAGCTTCAAGAATGCTTGTTCCTTGACGCTGCGCAAGTAGTCGTTCATGTCATCATAGTCGACGGCGGTCTCATCTTCAGCAGCAGCAGCAACAACAGCAACTTGCTTCTCAGCAGACGACTTCTTGAAACAGACGCGGAAGCTGCGCACCTCCATCGCTTGGAGCTCGACCTCCGTGCCCTTCACAGGAAGAGCAGGCTTGCTCTCCATCTCGTAAGTTTCAAATTCATTGGTCTTCCACTTCATACCGTGAGGCTCGCGCTCCTGGCTGCTCAGCGGCGCGATACCAGTCAGCAAGAGCTCTGTAACTTCGCTGATCGCAGTGTTCTTGACCGTCAATAGCTTCGAAAAGTCCACCTTCACAGACTTTGAGAGACTCTCATGCTCCTCGATAGAGTACAGGTGCGAGAGGCGCGCCATGATGCAGTCCTTGCTGAGCTCCTGGAGCGTGGTCAGGCCAACGTTCTCCGGGAATTCGTCGACCTTCAGCCATGGCACCTTCCCTTCGACCTCGGCGTCTGCTGGCACAGGCTTCCGGAATGCAACCAGTGGGGCGAAAAACTGCTTCTCCATCTTGGTGCGAATGCTGCGAATACCTTCCCTGGCGCTGTCAACGTTGATAAAGAAGTTGCCGCGCACAATCAAGCCGCGAACCTTCTCCTTCTGCATAGCCTTGTTAAAGAACGATTCGGTCTCATTCAGGTGCTCGCCCACACCCTTCCCGTCGTCCGCGAGCAGACGGCGGTGCACCATGACCTCGATCTGACCGTCTTCGAGACTCGCAGCCCCCTGCGCGCGGTCCGTGACAACGTTTAGCTGGTACTTGTCGTCCTTGATGTACGCACCAGTGGTGATCGGGAAGTAATTCGCCGCGACAAACTCTTGGTCGTCGTGGAGCGTTAGGTTCCACGTGTCTCGGTGGTTGCGCACGCGCGTGACAAACTCGAGTCCGTTCGAGTCCGTGTACAGCGTCTTCGCAGACTTGATGCTGTTCTGGGAATCGAAGCGGATGATCACCTCTTTGCCCTTCTTGTCCTCAATTGAGATCGAGCCGACCGTCCACTCAATCTCAACAAACTCGTCGCCATCGTTCACGCGGTATTCCAACGTCACCCATCCGCCGATATGGAAGGCGACACGAGACACACTGCCAGACGCAGCGTTCACCTGGAGATCAACAAGGCGCACTTCTTCTGCCCCCTTCCCAGCATGGTACACGGTCTTCGAGTCTGGTCGGAAGATGTACGCCCCCGAGCGCTGTTCATTATCGGCCTGGAACGCTTGGTAATACAACACACTGGAGTTGAGCGGCAGCTCAATGTTCTTCTTCTTGTTCGTGATGGAGATGATTGAGCCCGTATGTTTCGCGATCTTCACGCGCACCAAGTCGTTCTCGAGCGTCACCACAACTTGGGACTTGTCGCCGAGCGCTGACGAAATTGTTGAGGGTTTGCGAACCCCATCACTGCTAGACGCCTTCTTCGAAATCATAAAGCGGGCTTCACTCATCGGATCCAGCTCCGTGCTGAACACCAGCGAGAACGGCGCCGCCTTCTGCTCAGGGTGCACTGGGACAGCAGCAAATACTTCCTGCTGACGCACTTTCGCAGTGCCCGAGATGACTTGGATGTCCACGTCCTTGTACTTGATCGGGATCGAAATCGTCTGCACGCTCTTGCGCGCCAGCGCGTTGTGCACAAGCGCTTCGAATTTCTACAGAGGTCACAGCACGTTCATATGTTAGCATTCAAGCTCAAGCAGCAGGTAGCAAAAGAGTCCAGGTGTCGCCTGTCACCAGTTGTCATCTGTTGCGTACCTCGTTTGAAGTGGACACGTCGCACGTACTGGTGTTCGCGAGCAGGCAAAATTCGTACTTCTCCTTCTCGCCGATCACGAAAAACACTTCGTTGAACTCTTTTTCAGCTTCCAGGACGCCGTCATTGAGGCGCAGCGCGTAGTCATCGGCCACGCTCTGTTTCTCGGTTCCGGAGAGACCGTCATGGTGCTGCACCAGGCCCACGGCGCGCTGAAGCTTGTCGAGCTGCGCCGAGTGATGGCTCTGGTAAAGCGCGTTCAGCTGGCGTACCTGCTGGAGAAGCGTGTTGGATACGCGCGCGAACCGCTTGAGCCCCGGACGACTCGTGAAGAAGCCTGACCAGTACTGGTGCTTACCCGACGAGTACGGAAAGAAATCGTCCGTCTTGACGCTCCACGTGAGATCTTCAGCCAGCTTCAGGTCCGTGTAGTATGACAGGTTCGAGTACAGCACGTTGATCCGGTTGTCTTGGTTCACGTAGTGCTGCAGAAGTATTGAGAAGAAAATTAGAATACAAACTTGTTCAGGGTGCAGTTTATAAGGTACGTACCACCAGCTTATCCATGTTCTTGTACCACATGCGCGCGTTGTCGAACTGGAAGTCGTCGCCCATGGGGATGAAGATGTGGTTTCCCTTTGTACTCGCACCGCGGTCAAGAGACATCTTCACAAAGTCGTCGACTGTCGAGCAGACATTAAAGTCATGCAGCTCCGGGTCGTCCTGGATCTGGCAGTCGCGGTACCCGTAGTTGAACTCGCGCGGTGGACCATAGTGATCGATGATCTCGCCAGTGAACACCTGCGAGTTTTTGCCGCGCGACTTGCTCGGACGCCAGATAAACTCGAGGTCTTTCTTCGACTTACGGAGGTCGTAGTCTTGGTAGTCGATGCGCGCAAAGTAGAGCGCGTCAAAGCCTACGCCCGCGGAGAGCAGCGAGCCTTGCGTGGACGAGTGGCCGAAAGGATCGATTTGCCAGCCAATGCGTGGCGTGACATTGAACTCTTCCTTGAGCAAACGGTGGCCGTACGCAGTCTGGTCGACCATCGCGGTGTAGTGCGGCGTCGCCTCGTCGTGCATGCACCAGCCGCCATTCACGCTCAGGTCAAGACGACCTTCCTTGACAAGCTGCTTCACGACCGCCTTGGTCTCCGAGCTCTGCTGATGCCACCAACGCTGGAAGAACGACTGCAGGGACACACACGTGTTGTCAATGACTCGTACGCCACAAGCAACTTCAACGCAAGCAAAACGATCAAATCATACCTGCTCCACAAACATGAACTGGCGATCCGGGTTCTCCAAGAGCTCCTTCACCACCGTGTCCAGGATGTACTCCACTCGCTCCATGTAGTACTGGTCGATGCCAACCAGCCATCCTCTACAGATACGCACACACACATATATGGACCAATTAGCACAAATCACAAAGCGTTGGCATCATCAGAGCAAACGGTCGCTTCTGACGCACATCAAGAGAAAAAGAAAGAAAACACGCGAGTACGTACGGGTCGTCGTGCGAGTGCGCGATGAGGTGCACGTTGAGCTTGTGCGGGTCAATCTTCCCCTTTGTGTCGTACTTGGCGTTCACAGGGAGCTTCCACTTGCTCGGATCGCAGTTCTCCGACGCGATACTCGCAGGCTTCTTCTGCGCGTAGCTTGGTGGCAGCTGGACGCCGTGGCTGTCAACCGCACTTGGCTCCTGGGCGACCGCAGCGCCCGCAAGCATAGCCGCCGCCGCAGCCGCGATCCACACGAGCACTCGAGGGGCGCGCATTCTTTTCTCGCTCTCCTTGTCGACCTTGACGTAAATGCACGAATGAATGCGTGCAGATTAAAACCTTTCTTCTTCGCCCATCAAACTTCAAGAAGAGGAAAGATCGCTTTGCCTTTTTTGCAATACTGTTAATATAGGAGAATGAATTGGGTGGTTTGGTCCCGATACAAAACAATAGCAGAGCTTGTCGCAATTCAATTTGAAGTGATGTTGATGAAAGCGTGCGATTCATTTTGGGCACGTGCCTTTCGATCTCGCAATTCACAGCCTGATTTATCAAGTGAATTGGAGACTAAAAATGAATTGCTCGCGCGCTTTGGTGAAAACCAAGTACTGTTGACATCCTGAATAGAAGCACGTAAAGTGGACAGAAATACCGTACAGTACGGAACCAGCTGGGGCCACTCACGCGCGTCACACCGGCCAGGAATAAAATGGATCGGATGCGATTTCTGGGCTACAAAAAGCGGCGCAAAAGAGCCCAAAAAAACAAGAAGCGTTACAGTACCGCCACACAGCCAAGAATTGGGCGTGCCCACTGCTTATGATATGAAAATCCTGTTATTGTGTGCGGCAAAATGAGTTGACACCATGGCATCATTTTTGGCCGCAAGCAAGGATCCCATGCGTTCGAGGTCTCTCAAAAAAGCAGCGGTCCAAAATGCATCTGCAGCATACAAACACCAAATGCAAATGAAATCAAGTGGGCAGCGAAAAGCGGATAAAGCCCTTCCCCTTGCACCCATCTCCTCTTCACTCCTCGGCTCCGATACTGCACATACGCATAATATCCGCATTTGGAGCTCTTCCTACCCCCGAAACGAGACCTCTTCGTGTGCATAAAAGTTTACGCTGCGCAAAGCTGTGGGTTGTGCGTGTTTTGTGAACATCAGCGCTAGTCAGTCAGTCTGTCCGTCGTGGGATTGCCTGCCTCGACGGAGTCCATGCTGCGAGAGGACGCCCGTGAAAAGCGTATTCACACAAGAGATTCGGGTGACGTGTGCAGACGTGTTCACGCTGTATATTCAAGCGAAGCACAGAGCTCTCCAAATGGTGGTTTTGACTCGGAGGCGATTTATAGCCACAATTGATAGTAGGCAGCTGCCATCTTGTGTCTCAGTCCGTTCGAAACCACAGTTGGTCTCCCCCACCACCCTTCAAGATCCACAATCATAATATCAGCTGAGAAACCCACCACTCACTCCCATGCGAATCCACAGAATCACACACGCGCACAAGCTGGCTTTGCAAAACAAACACACATAATCCCTTATCCACTTGGGGAGGTCCATGCAACTTGCATTTTGGTCCGTCCCTGTCGAAAGGAAATGGATGGGACAGGGCTAGGGCTTTTCTCTTTTCCCTCCTCGCTTTTTTCTGTTCCACTGTTTGGCGACCGAGCCACCGACTCTTTTCGTTCTTTCGCCTGTGCCTTCAGTATTGAAATCGCCAGCTGTCGACGCCACAACACAAGCAGACGGTCCAGTGCAAGAGCCGTCCCTCTCTGACTCTGTTGTCGCTCTCCTTCAAGCTCAGCATCGCAACAGCACACACACAGGACACGACAAGCAACAAGCAACACACAAACCCAAAGCATTCGAAATTTGGACACCAAACTTTCACGCGGCCGGCCAGACGCAGGTTCCATTCCATATTCCCAGATATCCACAAGCGCTGCTCTGATCCATTAGCAGGACTGGAAGACGTGTTAACCCGTAGCTGCTCGCGTGCTCGTCATCACCGCCACACTCGCGCTTCATCGCCTTCCCAGACAGGTCGTCGATACATATCTATCCACCCACCCACCATGCCGCTGCTCCTGCGCCGATCGGCGCCCAGCCCATCGATTGACCAGCTCGCATTCGCGGTTCCCGCCGCACCGCTCGCGACCGGCTCGAATGGCAGCAGCAACAACAACAGCAACAACCTGCGCGCCAGCACTAGCTCGGAGGCGCACTTTGCCCAGCTCCAGCGCTGCTCCACGCACGCGCGCATGTCGATGGCGCGCCGCCGCAGCACCGCCAGCATCAACGACACGGAGCTGCTCTGCTCGCACGCGAGCTGCGAGAACGAAGAGTGCAGCGACCCGCAGCACGCGCATCCGCTGCAGATGAGCGAGAGCTTCGAGGAGGAGGACGTTGTAGCCGAGCGTGATCCATCGTTCCGCGCGTCGTCGAAAAAGGCGTCGTCGTCCCAGGACGACCAGCAGGACGACGAAGACACGGCGACGAGCGAGTGGGGCTACGGCTCCGACGCCGGTCGCGCGTCGAGCGTGCCGAGCTGCGCGTGCTCCTGCCGAGACGACGACGCGTGCGCTGCGTCGTCGACCGTCACGATCGAAGACAAGCAGCTTGCCGTGGTCGACATGGAGCTACGCGACTTGAGAAAGACGTTCGCGACCAAGCTCTACACGCGCATCAGCAACATGTCCAAGTCATTCGGACGAAAGCGCGGCAGCTCCCACCCGCAGCTCACCGCGTCTTGAGCGCGAAACAAGAGATTGATGATGAGTTCAAGCAGCTGAACGCCAGACTTCAGTATTGTGACCGGCTCACCACCAGAAGGAAATGAACGCGTGGCCAGTTGATGATATCTGAGCCACCCGCTCCACCACCAAGAAGACAGACTTGCTTCCGTGAAAGAGCTCGTGGCAATGAACGTTGGAATTCATGCCCATGAGTCACTCGCGAAGCCGGGATCGCTTCGATGTACCAATAGTCAATAGAAGAGTGTCGTGTGCCAAAGTCACGTGAAAAGGAAAGCAGCCGCAGGTACAGAACCAGCCCGCCCCAGTATTTATCTCGTAATGAAAAAGAGTTTTTGATCGTTCTTACCATTGTATGAAGCAAGAAAGTACCCACTGGTTTGCTCATTCCCCAAAGGTTCATCGACTAAATGGCGGGTGCAACTATTGTGCAAGATAGACAGCTGCACCGCCATTTAGTCGATGAGCCTTTGGCGTATCCTTTTGCCTTGCTGCCGAATACAGCTTGTGGCGTGCGCATATCCTTCCAAGTGTGTAATTTTGACGTTAGCTCAAGTGAGGTATATACAGAAAAAAAGAAAAGGTTGCTGCTTACGATCGACCACACAGCAAGACGAACGCATATGCCATACTTCTCCTACGCTACTGGTCGGTTAGTTTGATCTGCTGCGCTTCTTGTTTGAGACGAACATCAGGTAGAAGACGACCACGAACATCACCACCAGCGCGAGGATGTACCCGATGAAGCGCGGCGCAAGGAGCTACATATACAGCAGGTCACCACAACACATCGATGAGTTGGTCAGTCAGTCAGTCAGTCAGTTGTTGCCCATTGCGAAACGAAAGATCACAGCGACGTCTTCGCGGGAACTTACTCCGTTCTCTAAGCCGCTGACATCGACACCGTTCTTCTTCTGGCGCTTGAGGCGCTCGCTCGCCTTAGAGTAGCGTTCGCCGGCGTAGATGGTCGGGCCGAGCGTGACGTCCGTCAGCCGGCCGTCGATGTCGCGGCGTCCGCCCAGGTTGCGATTCCGCAGCTCCATTGTGATTGTGATTGTGATTGTGATACCGTTGTTGTTGCGTTTGGCTGATCTTGCGTGAATGAGCCTCAACACAACTCACAAAGTGAGGACGCCGAGTACTGTTCTGCCCCTTTTACAAGACTCGTTGGCTACAATATAAGGCATACTGTACTGTAATGTCTCTTCGTGTGTGGTCGGGTTGTGAGGGACTCGGTGATGGATAACCCTTCGTCTCAAGATTTGGCCCGTGGGTTTCTCGAAATAGAATACTAACTGGGATAATTCAGCTAGCTTTATAAACAGGCTGATGGGTCTTTACTCACTCGAGTCAACTATCTCCCCAGACCCGTCCGTCCTTTCCAGCACTCACTTTGATTATGGTAAAACGTTCACTCCAGACAAACAGACAGATAGATAGTGCGTCTGTGTATTTTTATATGAGTTTCAGTATGCCGTGATGCTTTTACCGATACTGAAGATCGCTTTTCCTTCTCGGGTCGGCCAGTCACACCCGCCTTAAAAGCGGCCGTGTCGCAAGAGAGAAGAGCTACATATCGGAGCTCGAACGAAACCCGCGCTCACGCCAGCAGCTCACGAGGGAGCAGGACACGAAGTGCGAAAAGGAGCCATTCGCGCTTTCGCCGCCAAGAGCCAACGACAGACGACTGGACGACCGACCGACAGACCAACAGGCAGGACCCCAAGAAGCATGAGCGAGTGGTGGGCAGCGATCGGCAAGCCCTTCGCGGACGTACGTTAGTTACCGCATGATGATGATGTGAATGGATGAATGAGTGAACTACTGATGGTTTCACGTGCGTGTGTGGATATGAATTGACGATTGTGTCTCTCCATGTGTATGTGTGAATATGAATACGAGCAGGCGCTTGTGTCGCTAGATGCGACCAAGATCAGCGAGGCGTTTGCGAACGCGCCGCACACGTACTATGAGTAAGTCTGAATTAGCAGATTATGTTGCGTGCCTATGTGCATATGATGGCTAACTAACCTGAGTATTTGTATGTTGCCACCAACAGATACATCCGCGCGATTTACGAGCGCAGCCCGGAGCACGTGATCATCGAGACGTTCCTCATTGTGTTCGTGATCTACATTGCGTTCGTGAAAAAGGACAAGCCGAAGCAGAAGGAGGTCAAGCTGAGCGCGAAGGAGATCGATGACCTCGTCGCCGAGTGGACGCCAGAGCCAATCGTGCCGCCCAGCAGCGCCAACGACAAGCAGCAGGCGAAGCCGATCGGCATCGTCGAGTCGCTCCCGGACACGCACATCAAGCTGCAGGGTATCGACCGCCCGCTGCTTAACCTCGCCACTTTTGACTTCTTGGGACTCGGCAGCCGCAAGGAGCTGAAGGAGACGGCGGTCAAGGCGCTGACCAAGTACGGCTGCGGCTCGTGCGGCCCTCGCGGCTTCTACGGCACCATTGACACGCACGAGATCCTGGAGAAGGACATTGCGAAGATGATCGGCACCCCGGACGCGATCACGTTCTCGGACACGGAGGCGACGTCATCGACCGTGCTGCCAGCGTTTGCGAAGCGTGGTGACCTCATCGTCGTGGACGAAGGCTGCAATGACTCGATCCTTGTCGGCGCCAACCTCGCGCGCTGCACCACGTTCTACTACAAGCACAACAACCTGGAGGACCTCGAGCGCGTGCTCAAGAGCGTGCGCGACGCGGACAGGAAGGCGGGTCGCAAATCCGACTGCCAGCGCCGCTACGTGGTCACGGAGTCGCTGTTTCGCAACCACGGCGATGTAATCGACCTGCCGAAGGTGGTCGCGCTCTGCGAAAAGTACTTCTTCCGCCTGTTCTTGGACGAATCGTTCTCGTTCGGTGTGCTCGGCGCCACGGGTCGCGGTATCACGGAACATTACGACGTGAAGGTCTCGGACGTTGCGATTATCTGTGGCTCGCTCGCGGGTGCGGCTGCCGGTGTCGGCGGCTTCAGCACGGGTTCGCAGGAAGTCGTGGACTACCAGCGCATTAACAGTGCCGGGTACGTGTTCTCGGCGTCCCCGCCACCATTCACGTCGGCGTGCACGTCGGAAGCGATCCGCATCATGCGCGACGAGCCAAAACTGTTCGACCAGCTCCGCGCGAATGCGAACCTTGCGTACGACACGCTCTCGGCCGCCGTCAAGAGCGACTTCCACCTCACGAGTGCGCGCGCGTCGCCGATCCTGCACGTACGCTTGCTGCCAAAGCTGCTTGAGCGCGTGGGCAACGAGGCCGAGCAGCGTACTGTCGCGCGCACGATCTGCGACCAGGTGATGCACAACCTGCAGGGCAAAGGCATCGCGGTCATCTCGCCGCGCTACAAGAAGCACCAGACGTTCGAGCCGCTGCCGAGCGTGCGCGTGTCGGTGTCGGCGATCCACTCGAAGAAGGACCTCGAGAGCGCGTGCAAGGTGATCGGCGCCGAGTGCATCGCGGTCGCGAAGCAGGTGCTGTCGGGTCGATCCAAGAGTAGAAACTAGGGAGCGTTACGAAATACAAGTGGTAGCAAGTGCAGCAACGCACTCTGCATGCTGCGCCTGTGTATCGTAAAGCGCGGAGCACATTGGGAACAACAAACGAAAACATAACCATGAATATAAAACAAACGTGAATACAAGCAGATTGTAGTTCATCAGTACAGTAGCAAGATCGAGTGTGAATGCGAGTCTGAGTGTAGCTATTTGAACTCATTCCTATGATCCATCGTCCCACGCGAACTCAGACTCGCGCTGGAATGATCTTTCGTCTGAGATCAACCGAGTGCTCTCCTAAACTCTGGAGATGGCTTCAGCGCCCATCACTACAGATTGATTGATTGTCTATTCAATGGCCGCAATGAACAGCGTGTACACGCGTGATCGTGATTGTGCTGTTGCGATAAATTTGTATGTGTATCCTTTTCATGCTGCTACTGCACCTCTCCATCCATCACCGCGTGACCACCCACTTCTACGAGACAAGGCACGTGTTGACTCACTACCAGTAGGTATCTGCAGAAGATCGTCGCTTTGTAAACAACCCACTCTTGTTGTCAGCCATGCTGTTCTCTCGCAGGTATCCATCCATCGTGCTTGGATCTTCTCAGAACAAATGTGACTCTTATTCTACAGACCCCGTTGAAGTGCAGACCTCCACAGGTTTTAGCCTTCAAGGGCGGCAGCAACCTGCAGAGGAGCGGCGGATTGTTAAATCCTTTCAGAGCACATCTTCGATTGGGCGTAGCCAGCACGTGCATATGCGCTTGTGGTGAAGAGCGCCGCAGCGACGCTCAGCCAAAGCAATATGCATCCTCCTCTCAAACGCCAGCCTGCACGATTGAACAGCACTTGCAGCGAATGGGTACACTATGACAGCAGAGGTCTGAGCTCATCATGAAAAAGCTCAGTGCGCACCTAATTTAGACCAATCATACTATATAAAATATAATTTACAGCCAATCAGACAGCTGAGAGTGAGTTCAGCGCGTGATCTGATTCTTTGTTTTGAATGGATCACCTATTGACCCAGGCATTAACGTCTCCGATTAAAGCGAGGAGCTCAATCGGGAGCTCCTGTAAATCTCCATCGTCTTTACGTCCATCCACCAAGGATGAATGCATCCAATCCCTTCTTCCATCCACTGCGTCCAGTAGTCCGATAGGCCGCGTGTGCTTCATGTTGCTCAAGAACCGTCAACTGGAAGACCCTGACGGGCATGCTCCATTTACAAGAGATCAAAACAAGTTACGGGTTCTCCTCCTTTACCTGCGCTTGAGCAGATAGAACACGCGCTAAGCCTTTGCTTTCACTGCCGACTGTGCGCTGAGAGAAGAACCCAAGCGCCAGGACCAGTTGGAGCTGGCAGATGCTCACGATACCGCTCGCTTTCCGGTGAGAGCACTTTGGGTGTGGGTGCTTTTCGGTTCCATGACCAGAAGCGTTTGGCAGACCTTTACTTCGCGCAAAGCAGATGGGTACCCAGATTGGTATGGCTCCAATAATCTGTTGGACCACCTGGTCATCGGCATCTGAATCTCTGTTTTGTTTTTTTAGTATGAAACTGAGTATGAGTCAATGCATGTGCCACCAGCAGAGCAATGCGAATGTTTGCTCTCTATGCGTCCAATCGCGTTGACGTCGCATGGAAGTCCGAGTGCCTACCTGAATATTCAAGCGAGAGAGAGGATTAGGAGATCTCCCCCGCCCTCTCCTCCTCTTCTCACTCGCCAATTTGCTCATCCGCTTGCAGGACCAACCACCTCCAGCCTTTCGTAGCCCGTTCCATCCTCAATCCTCGTCCATTTCCAAACCAGCCAATCCACTCCAGACCCGTCAACTCAGATCCTAGAGCACCTTTTCGAGAATAGTCATGCAAAGACCCACCACCTTCGTGCTCTTCGCCTCCGCTGTCGTGCTCAGCGTGCTCCCGGCGGCGACTGCGTTCCAGAAAGGCTCCCAGAACCGCGTCATGTGGGAGAACGACTGCGACTTCTACGGCAAGGACCAGCGCGCCGTGCGCGGCATCCCCGATGTCTGCGGCGACTTTTGCGCCAACGACTACACATGCTCGCACTGGACGTGGACCAACTACAACGGTGGGACTTGCTGGCTCAAGAAGGGCAACTCCAACACCAAGCTCAAGAAGTACGGCGCCGTGTGCGGGTATGTCATCAGCCGCTTCACGTTGTCTGGAGCGAGCGTCAACCAGGTTGCCCCAGTTCCAGCGCCGGCCCCAGCACTGGCCGGCAACAACGGCCTGAACGTGATCGAGAACCAAGCGATGCTCAACAGCGTCAACGCGTACCGGCAGCAGAACGGTCTGGGCAGTCTCCGCATCGACTCACGCCTCAACGCAGCGTCCTCGGCCCACTCGCAGGACCAGGCGAGCCGGTGTACGATGACCCACGACGGCGCCAATGGTTCGAAAGCCTGGGACCGCATGGCGCAGCAGGGATACTCGTGGGGAGCCGCTGCCGAGAACGTTGCGGCGGGCCAGAATTCGGTCGACCAGGTCATGAACTCGTGGTGGAACTCGCCGGGCCACCGCGCCAACATCCTGAATGCGGGCGTGAAGGATGTGGGCTTCGGCAAGGCCGTGAACAACGGCTGCGGCAACTACAAGACGTACTGGACCCAGGACTTTGGCAAGACCGCGTAAGAGAGAGAAGATGGTCTAATGTACTGTATGTGAGTGGAAATGAGTGAGTTGTGGTTGTATCTGTGTCGTAATTGTGCTATGAGGTGAGGCGTGATAGCGACAGAAGCTGTCTGTCGAGGCACTAGCATCGCATTATAAAGTAAAATACAAACAAAGAGCAATGTGCCGAGAGTCCGAGTAGTATTAGTATTCCCATGTCGCTCGTCATCGCGTGGCTTCTTCGTGACACCGAATCACATGAAGGCGTTGATTGGTTACGCACAGCACAACGGCTTCGACATCAGAGACTGAGTCAAGCTCGTGGATCCATGAAGCGATGAAGTCTGTTGGTGCTGTATCGTTGAACGAAGGTGATGGAATGCGAACACCATCGTGACAGCTTCATCACCGCAACTCGTCCCAATCATTGAGTGTCATGATATGGGTGCGCCGTCGCCACCGAACCATAAAGCAGGTACAAAGTACTGTGTAAGTACTCTGAAGTATGATTTTGCATCAACAGTACTCCGATTACAATTGCCAGTCCACCAAAAGTGTCGAGGGTTCGTCGAATGTACTCCGAGAGAGAAAGAGAGAGCAGTGGGGGTGAGCCCATGGGGATTCAGATCCAGAGAGGCTTCCATCGTGCTACTCACGATTGCGCACCCAGGACTTCCTTGAGCTGCACCCACGCTCGGCTCTGCTATGGAGCAACGCGCATAGACAACACCAAGGTTGTGGCATTGTCAGCAAAATTCCCAGCTTTTACCCGAATCCCGCCTCGCGTGCTGCTGCTACATAACGATCTGCAGCATTTGTATGGGCAAAAGCTCGTAGCCCTAACATTTCTAATTGACGCTTTTTTATGAATGCTATGAAGTTGATAACCGTTTGTAGCAGCAGTCAAACTGTGGTCTCGTTGTTGCTAAAATCGCTTCGGCGCTTCCTCTGACAACTCGAAGCTGCCCATCATGGATGCAACCGGCACTTTAATATCCTCTATATTACGAGGACCTGTATGTCACAAGCTGGTAAATCAAATCAATCACTCTCGGTCTCAGGTAACGGACGCCACGCAATATGAAAGGATGTATCCGAACTTGCAGATTGGATGAAGCCGTCTCTGTGTCTGAATGGAAATGCCACTTACGAAGCGCCCTCACTCAACACTCCCTCGCAGCTCCATGGCGGCGCCGCCCTCATCAACAACAGCAATTGACCGCTTGAGGAACCGCGCCGTTGACTCAGTTAGTTCCCAATCCGCATCGTCTGGGGCGAGCATCAATTTGCTATCTGTACCACCAGCCAAGTCAGCATGCAGCCCCCGAGTGCGCTCCTGCTGCTGTCCGCCAGCGTGGCGGCGGCGACGCTCATGACCACCGTACCCGCGTTCCAGGTCGGCTCCCAGGGTCGCGTGATGTGGGAGAACAACTGCGACTTCTACGGCAACGACAGGTACTCGGTGCGCGCCGGCCCGGACGGCTGCGGCGACCTCTGCGCGAATGACGGCGGCTGCACGCACTGGACGTGGACTAACTACAACGGCGGCACCTGCTGGCTCAAGAACGGCCGCTCGCCGACTAAGAGCGGGTTCAACGGCGCTGGCTGCGGCTACGTCATCGGTCGCAGCGCCGACGCGAACGCGAACGGGCAGATGAACAGCCAAGCGGCCGGAACCAACGGGCTCAGCGCCGCCGACACAAACGAGATGCTGCGCCGCATCAACGAGTACCGCGCGCAGGCCAACGTGGCGCCGCTCACGATCAATCCGCTGCTGACTGCAGCCGCGTACGCGCACAGCCTAGAGCAGGCGCAGCTCTGCAAGATGGACCACATGGGTGCCGACGGCTCCCAATTCTCGGACCGCATCACGGCCGAGGGCTACCGCTGGAGCACAGTGGCGGAGAACGTCGCGGCGGGCCAGATGATTGTCGACGCGGTCATGACCGCGTGGTTCAACTCGCCAGGCCACCGCGCGAACATGCTGAACCCGGCGGTGAGCGAAGTGGGCTTCGCCAAGGGCGTGAACAACGGCTGCAGCAACTACCAGGTCTACTGGACGCAGGACTTCGGCAGCCCCGCCTAGACGGGTGGATAGAGCGACGTGGCTGCCATGGCTTGATCCGTTCACTCAAGAGCTCCATGGAAGGAGTGAGAGATGTATGTACAACTGGCGGGCGTATGCGGTGGTGAGTGTCCAGTGGAGAACACGCTTGTGGATGAATACGAATCTGCGATCGAGAGAGAGAAGAGAGAAGGAAAGAAGACGCTGTCATTTGCGATCGTGAGCATCAAGGCGCGTGTGTTTTTTCTTCTTCTTAGTACGTGCTGACGTGGTAGAGAAGCCTCTGTCGAAAGGTAAAGCTGTAGTACATGATTGTGCGTTTGCGTGTCTTCTGCTGAGCGTGCTTGTTATATATCGTTGCCTTGCTGGTTCTTGGCCTCGATGGAGAAGCTTGAAGCCACCATTGTGTCGCGTCCCCAGTTGGTTTCCAAGCAAAAGAGTGCGCACGTCATGCTTTTGGTTTTCATTTTGTTCCTCTTTGTGGTATCATGCTGTCACAACACAACAACTGTGTAGATATTGTGATACTATTAACGGTGGGATGATCAACATCCGAGGACACCTCGGCAAATATGCTGGACGAGTGAAAGCTCGGAAAACTTGACCAAGAGGTCGCAATTTACTCCCAATGATGACGCAATATCATTAGCAGCGACGCCATTTTGCAGCCCATACAATAGCAATGCATGTAGCAATTGTTATCGCACACGACGCCACGCGACTACACGCTGCGTCACTCTCCGCAGTTCCAACCGGGAGCCACATCTCACATATCGCAACTGTAATCACCCGATCAACCTGCGTCTCTGCTTCGGTCCGCCGTCCAACGCGACGCAAGAACCCTTGAGAAGCGCCGGCCTCCAGCTGGCTACCTTGATGGCCCAGCGCCCATGCTATCTATCTATTGTTCAAAGTTTTGCGCCCACCGATCTCATATCAGTCAGCCAGTTTAGTCAACTGGACTGAAGAAGCTTCCTTGCGATCCCGTGTCCTTTACGTTGTAGGATCAGTCGTCCAGCCAGCCTTGGACACTAACTACACGTAGAAGCAGCATCGCAGTCCTACGTAGTCTTCCGCTGTTATGTGAAGAGGACGCAAAGCCAGTTCCTGTATGTCATGCCATGGCGCTGGTGCTGGTGGCGGCCGACCAACTTCTACGATCCAAACTGTCTGTCTATCTGTCAGTCCTCCGTTGAAATGGTTGCTTTCACATCCAAATCGCTCAAGTACGACGGTCTCCCAAATGGTTTCGATTTTCTGACTTCCTGAACCAATTGTGGCCAATCAGCAGCAAGGAGTCGGTTCGCTTTCCGACCGACCGACCGTTTTGGTGTCGATGTTCACTTAATTTCAGTATGTCAGCACGAAACCGCCACCATCAGTTACTGTAGAGTCGCTCGTTTCCTCGTTCACTCCTATCCGATCCAAAAATAGCCTTTACCTGGCTCATCCAGCTGGCAAGCACCGCCAGCTGGTTGGGCGACACATTCCGGCTGGAAGGCGCGCTCACTTGGTTTCGCTATGCGAGCGCTAGCTGCGGCGCCAGAAACCTGAAGTGGCGGCCAGCACATGGAGAATACCTGACGATGGACCCGGAGCTCGTCGTTCGCTCGTTCGTCTGTTGTATGGCGGACCTGGCAACGAGGAGGAGCCTCCATGGCATGCTGTCCATGCGGCCGTGCCAGTCACCTGAGAGCTCACTCTTCCATTTGCCTCATCACAAGCACCACCCAAGCCACTCCTTATCCGCACAGCCCAGTTCCATCCATCATGCAGACCTCGATCGCGCTCCTCATGCTCTCGGCGCTCGCTGCCACGACCGCGCTGCAGACTGCCTCAGCGTTCCAAGTGGGCTCCGGCGGCCGCGTTATGTGGGAGAACAACTGTGACTTCTACGGCAAGGACATCTACTCCGTGGCCGGCATCCCGGATATCTGCGGCGACGTCTGCGCCAACGACGCGTCCTGCTCGCACTGGAGCTGGAGCAACCACAACGGCGGTACCTGCTGGCTCAAGAGCGGAAGCTCCAACACCAAGGTGGCCACGTGGGGCGTCGGCTGCGGCTACGTCTCCGGCCGTTTCGACTCCGCCAGCGTCAACAACGGGCAGCAGCAGACCGACGGCAGCGGTGCGACCGTCAACAACGGCCTTAACGCCGTCGAGATCCAAACGATGCTCAACAGCTTGAATGCCTACCGCCAGAGCCAAGGACGCTCGGCGCTCAAAGCCAACATCAAGCTCCACAACGCCGCCATGGCGCACTCACAGGACCAGGCGAACCGCTGCACGATGACGCACGATGGCAGCGACGGCTCGCAGCCTTGGGACCGCATGAAGGCGTACGGATACAACTGGGGTGCCGCTGCCGAGAACGTCGCTGCTGGTCAGACGTCTGTGGACCAGGTCATGACCTCGTGGTGGAACTCGGCTGGCCACAAGGCTAACATTCTGAACGCCGACATGGTGGACGTGGGCTTCGCAAAGGTGGTCAACAACGGCTGCAGCAACTACGCGACCTACTGGACCCAGGACTTCGGCAAGTCTGCCTAAAGCGTGGGGTTCTCTGTGTAAAAATGTCGAGTGTCATCGTCTGAGCATGTTTCAGTGGAGCCGTGCAGCGCGCACAGCCAGTAGAGTATTAAGTGTGTGAGTTCGTGAGAGCACTAGTCAGTCAAAGCGTGCATGTGTATGTCATTTAAGGCGTGGGTGGGCTGGTACGATCGAAGTGCCAAAGCCACAGCTCCCACCGCAATCCATCGTGGTAATATAAAGAGCAGCATAAGCAATATCAGCCAAATTGTGAGCACCATCTAAACCAATGTCTTCTTGTTGTCCTTTTGCTCGATTCTTTCTTTCTCAAAAACGCAATTGCTATAGCGGTGCAATAGTAAACTCAGATTCACAGTAGCCACACCGATGCATTGAACACTCGGTGCGTTAGACGTTGTACGCGCCAGTGGAGCCGTACGAGGCCGTCACAGCCGGGTAGTGCTCCGCGTTCACGTAGCGGTACGTGGAGAACTTCTCGCAGCAAAAGTAGCGGGTCGCACGACGCGAGAGGCTCGCCACGCCGTGCATCATGGTCACGCCGACCAGCAGGAACACGACCGAGAGGAAGACGAACATGAAGAACCCAAAGACGCTGCTGTAACCTTGCGGCAGCTCGCCGTTTGAGATCGCGTCCAGCGGGAATGACACCGAGAATGAGAGCGTGATCGCGCTCAAGAGCGACAGCACAAACTTGATCGTCGCAAAATAGAGCGCCGCCAGCAGTGCTAACGGCGAGAACGACGACAGCTTAGGCGACAGGCGCTCACCCGAGATGCCCAGTACGGCGGCACGGCGCGGGATGCTCAGGTACACGTGCTCCTCTGGCGGCGAAATGAAGTTGTAGAGACTCACATCCAGCTCGGCGAGGAAGCCCACGAGGTAGAGCACGATGCGGAACACGAGCACGCCGAGGCAGCAGAGCGGCAGCAGCCCGATCGAAAGCGCCGAGCCGACGATGACCGTGACGAAGCCGATGACGCCCAGGCTCGAGTTGAGCGCATGGAACACGAGCAGCTTGAGCGTCCTGCGCAGGAAGCTGTCCTCGCGCGAGTGCGCAGACGAGGAAGGGCCGATGTACGTGGCGTTCGCGTCCGTGGAGAACACGGGACGCGCGAGCGGCACGCTCTCGCGCTCCTGCTCGTACGCAGGCGGTGCGCTGGGCTGCGCGAGCGACGGGTACACCACGTCCGAGGGCTTCTCTCCGGGCTTCATGGTTGCTTCTGCTGCTGGTGCTTGGGGAGGGGTGCGCGCTGCTGAGGCTGCTGGAGAATGGCGAGCGAGCAGCTTCGTTGGGGGCGAGTGAGAATGAAAAATCACTTTTGCAACTGCTTGGTTCATCCAGCTCACTTTGCTCATCACTTGAATCAACAACGTCACTAAAGTGGTTTGTATAAGGATTTGTATAGATCACTATTGCGGAGACAAGGGTCCTCCACGTTCTTTTTCTGGAACGACCATTTTGAAAGTGGGAATGATGGTACTCAATCATTCAATCACCTGCCAAGAAACCACAGCACTTTTCTCACGCTATCATATATAATTAGTGTTGAAATACCCTCCGTAGTTATTTGAATAACATCATAGGAAACAATCATCGATTATAAAGGGTGAATCTTGATGACAGGCGGGTGTACTGTACCTACTCAAACCTGCTTCACGTCAAATCTCATTTGCAGCTGGCCACATGACAGCTGAGCTATCGACGTGCACTCACTCAATCACAAGCTTTCACATCATGTAGCTCTCAGAATCATTCTCACGTTCCCAATCTCTCAATCCATAGGGCAATACCAAACAAACGCTACAACGATTTCAAAAGCACCATTCCATTCTGGAGCTTGTCATTTCGTTTCTTCTCAGCCTCCTTTTGACAATATCAATCAGTACGTCCCGTAGCTCGCATTCACTGGCACCTGCGCCACTGGGTGCGCGTACTGCACCGTGTTGACGTAGCGGTAGGCGAAGAACTTCTCGCAGCAGAAGAAGCGCGTCGACGCGCGCGACACCTTGGCGACGAGGTGCATGAGCGCGATGCTGATCACGAACATGCACACCCAGACGACCGCGAACAGCAGCAGGTTCTCACGGGCGTCAATGCTGCGGCTGCCGAACTGGAGCCCATAGTGGTCGTCCATGACGTCATTGTCAGATAGCGCCGCCACCAGCGCTCCCAGCAGCCCCACGTTCAGAGACACGGCGACAGTGCTTAAAAGCCCGAGGGCAAACTTGATGGTGGCGAAGTACAGCGCCGCGGTGATGGCGAGCGGCGAGAACGAGAACAGCTTGGGCGACAGACGCTCGCCCGCGACTCCAAGGAACCGCATCTCTTGTGAAATGTCCACGTACACGTGCTCACTTGGCGGAGATATATAGTTGTAGAGCTTCACATCGAGCTTGGCGAGTCCGCCTACGATCCAGAGCACTCCACGGAAGAGCACAATACCAATGCAGCACAGCGGAAGGAGACCGATGGAGATGTTGACCCCCGCGATGATCAACACGAATCCAGCGATGCCCAAGATCGCGTTGGAAAAGTGGAAGATCACCAGCTTGAGCGTCGTGCCGATGCAGCTGTGACCGCGGTAGTCACCACTGTGGGTCGGCGACACGTACTGCAGCGGCTGGTACGCTGGCATTGGCGGCTGAGTCGGGTAGCGGTACTGCGCATTCTGTTGCGGAGCAGCAGTATCGTGGTTGTAGTACACTGGCAGCGCTTGCGCTTGAGCTTGTGTGCTATTGTCGTAGTAGGGAGCGGTCGGCTGGTGCTGTTGCTGCTGGCTTGGGAACGACGGGTAGCTGACGTCGTCGTAGCCACTCGGCTGCTTCTCGCTGTCCGTGTACTCCCTGCGTGCGTAGTTCTGGCCGCTGTTATCGGCAGAGTTCTGGCAATTCGGATACATGGTGGTGCGAGGCGTTTGAGAAGTGAGGATCGTGTTGCAAACTGTTGCAGACTCCAGTCGACCTGCCATTCGTTTCACACAGCAGAGGTGATGGAGCTGTTCGTTCCAGAGTGATGGTGAGCATGCATTCCTGTTCAGGAATGACGGTGATGCGTCATACAGAAAAGAGCCCTCTGTCTCTGAGAATCGAGTGGGCTGGCTTTGAGCCAAAGATCGCTGGGCTTTGTGAGCTTGGCTTTGTGAGAGCAGATGACACGGCGATGCTACCTTTGGTATGCGCTTTGTATTGCTACAACACGGAATGTTCATGGCTCTTGGCTTGATTATCAAGCAATCACTGCATATCCTTGATAGGATAGTTCTTAGCTTCTCCAACTTTCTTCTCTCCCTCTTTTTCAAAAACCATACAAGTCTTTTTTCTTTTACGCCGAGCCGTAGGAGACGTACGAGGTGATTGTGAATTGTTGCGACGGTAGTTGGTCTCGCGCCTGCTGCTGGTATCCTGGCGGCGCCAACGACGCATAGTTCGAGAACGGCTCGCAGCAGAAGAACTTGGTGGCTTTCTTCGACACGTTGGCGGCGCAAATCATCAGCGCGCCGCCAATGACGGTGATGCAAATGGCGACGACCAGGAACGCGGTCGTGTCGTTGTGGTACGAGTACTTGCTGGCTCCGACCTGGATGTCAATTTTCCCAGCGCCACATGCTGACGAAATGATGGCCACAAGCGGACACACAGTCATCACTGCTGTCAAAGCGCTCAGTATCGCGACGACAAACTTGATCGACAGGAAGTAGAGCAGCGCCAGGATCGACAACGGCGAGAAGCACTCGAGACTGGGGGCGAGCACCAGACCGGAGACACCACGTTCCAGCGGCTTCTCGAGGTACACTTTCTCGTGCGGAAGCGAGATGAAGTTGTAGAGCATGACATCAAACTGCGCCAGGACCTGCACTCCGTACAGCACGACGCGGAACACGACGATCCCGAAGCAGCAGAGCGGAATCAGCGAGAAGGACGAGCTCACGCCGCCCATCAACAGCGAGCACGCGGCAAAGCCGAGCACCGCGTTCATCGCATGAAAGCCAACAAGTTTCAGCATTCGCTTGAGGAACTGGTGCTTTGGCACGCGCTGCGGTCTTCTTCTGATCACTGGTCCAAACGCCACGCCGTTCGCTGGCGGATACCCTTGGTTGGCGTACTGGGGCAACAGCGGCTGCTGCTGCGGCTGTGCGTACATCGGCGGGGGCTGGGACTGCTGGTGGCGCAGTGATCCATGAGCGTAATTATCTGGCAGAGCCTGGTTGCCATAGGACGAGCGCTGCTGGTATTGAGAAGGAGCCCGAGGCGGGAGTGTCGGGTACTGCGGAGCGAACAGCGGCGGCTGCTGCTCGTTCGACAGCGGCAGTGCGCTGGCGGACGCTTCCTGGCGCTGGCTGTCGGCGTGGTAGAGCGGCGCCGACGGGGGCTTCTCAGCCGCGTCGTACGCGTACTGCCCGCCGTGCATGCTGCTCTCTGCTGGACGCTGGTCGCTGAATGGCTTGACTTGCGCTGTCGATTTTCTTGATTGAGGTTTAATGCAGTTATTGCTGCTTTTGTGAGGTTTTATTTGATCGAAGTGTATGTAAGGAATGATTGTGTGGATGGTGAAACATGGGTTCACAGCGAAATGAGGAGGACACCAATTAGATATGCAATTTGAGAGGGTAGATTCAATAGTGCAATAGTGAAGTGGAGCCCTTTCCTCTCGCAGCGCTGGAGGTGATTATGCCATTCCTAAAGTGGAACGAATTCTTGTTCTGTAACATTATTCTCGCTGGATTTCGTGCTGCAACATGGATACATTTTCTGTTGGTTGTCTGCATCGTTCAGCCCGCCACCACGCCGCACCACCGCCTGAATGCAATTGGCTCAATGGTGAGGTAGATGCCTATCACTCGCTGTATGTTTGATATACCAAGAAAAAGCGTTCATCTTTCCTACCACCATACCACAGGTAGCAGTTGTGCAGCACCTCTAACGCTCAGTCGTTTCATGGTCTTCTTGTATGTAACGGAAAAATGGTGCATGCACCACACACTCCATGACTGAGCCTAGTGAGAGATCCACCGCCAACCAGATCTGTATAACGGGCGAGCCAAGCGTCCGTCCATCATGAGCAAGCTCGAGGACCTGCTGCCGGAGCTCGCGGGCATGTTCGTCGCGCAGGAGAGCGCGATGGAGAACGTCGTGTCGCTGCTCACGACCCAGGTCGCGCAGCTGATCCAGGACAGTGACGCGCAGAGCCAGCGTGTGGTGGCGCTCGAGGGCTCACAACAGCAGCTGCAGAACGCGCTGTTAAGCCTACGCACGGCGTATGACTCGCTCGCGGACCAGCAGAGCGCGGCTCAGGCGAGTCACACCGTGAACCTGGGAGTCATGGCTGCGAGCGTCCAGGGCGTGCAGCTCACGCTTCAGCAGCAGCTCCAGGACGTCGAAGGCAAGTGGCAGAACGTGGAAGCGCGGCTTGAAGCAGCTGGCGCAGGGCTGTCGGAGACTGAGGTCATAGGCTTAGTGGGGAACCACCTCACTGCGGTTGAGACCAAGCTGATGGCGCACCTGGAGCACCGACTGCTGGAGACCTCGAACCGATCGTACCTGCAGGCGCAACACACCAAAGAGGCAATGAAAACCGAGCTGGAGATGCTCGAGAAGAAGTTCGAGTACCTCTCGCGCGTCAAGATGGAGATCAAGGACCTCAACAAGAAGATCGAGAAGCAGGACCAGACGCTCGACGACATGCGCATGGGCATGGAGCTACTGGCGAAGAACATCGGCACGGACGAGAGTGACAACGAGGAGGACAACAACCGGAAGCCGCTCCGACGCGTGGACAAAGCCGAGGTCATGAACGTCATGAAGCGCATTTCACTCAGCGGCACCGACATCCAGGCCAAGATCAATGAGAACGCGGCGCTCTTGGCGTCGTTAACCCCTCCCCCAGCAGCAGCTGCGGTGGCGGAAGAAGCATCAACAGCCCAGGAGACGACGACGACAATGCGAACGACCCGATCCAAGTCCACGTCGGCTGTTCCAGCGCAGCAAGCGGCATTCACACGAAGCAAGACCATGGACATGTATCAGAACCCCAGAGCGACCGAGTCAGTGGAGGCAACGGGGCAAATTGCGACTTCGAGGGGCAAACGAGGGCCAATTCCCATACCGATGCCCCTCAAGAGTGCGACGAGTCCTCCGTCAGATGATGGGAATGCTGAGTTGACGATGAGCCCACATACGCCAGCGGCAATCTCCGAGACTGCTGAGGACACTGGGAGTGAACTTGCTCACGGAGAAGACACTGACGAGGCTGCCAACAACGTGTCCTCTTCGCCTGAGACGACACCTCCCGCGGCTGTTGACATTGTCGAGGAATTTCCTGAAGATTTGAATGAATCATCCGACGCCACTCAGCCTTCACCAGCAGAAGAAGAAATCGCAGTCCAAGATGAGGAGCTACTCCAGCCTGCTGAGAAACTCGAAGAGCAAACGCCCGAGCCTGAAATCTGCGAGGTCGGCCCCGAGCAAGCCCCAGAAGTAGTCGCAGAGGAGGAAGAGAAAGAAATCGAGGAATCGGACCATGTTGTCAAAATCCTTTCGCCTGCAACCTCACGTGCCAGACTCGGATCTCGCGAGAAGCAGCAGCAGCACAATTGGGATATACTGGAGAGCGGACCTTCTCATCCCTCCATGCTGTCCATGATGCAGCACATGCCCACGACGCCGAACCTGGCGATGCTCTACCCGACGTTCGACGCGTCGACCGCGATGATTCACTCGCGCCGAACCACGCGCATGCTCAAGTTCCAGAACAGCAACGTACGCAAGGACTCGACGCTGGACTTGTCACGCAGTGAAACCCGCACGCCGATGGCGAAAGGGACCGTCAAATCGCTGTGGCGTCACATGTTCACGCGCCTTGTGCAGCTCAAGCGGCTCCAGATCCTCAATGGCACGAGTCCCGACAAGATCTTCCGCAAGGTGAACATATCGGTCGGCGCGCGCGTCAAGCGCCTCGAGGAGACCACCGCGGACCTGGAGGAGATGGTCGACGTGCTCGAAGTCAACATCCAACAAAACTCCCAGAGCGTGCAGCAGTTGGCGCAGAGCATCGCACAGTACCAGGTGGATGTGGACGCGAAGGTCAACAAGCTCAGCGAGGACGCGCAGCTCCAGAGTCAGATGATCATCGGCGTCGAAGAGAAACTCGACCTCATCGAGCTTGACTTGCGCCGCGTGCGCAGCTCCAGCCGTCGAGACAGCAGCCAAACTGCGTCAAGTGCCATCGTGAACGCGCTCACTTCGCAGCAGCAGGAGCTCGCTGGGAAGTTCAGCGATCACGTAAGTGCGTTCCAAACCGTCGAGCACGTGGCAACAAAGCTCAGCGAACTGGAACTGCCGGCGCTGGCCACCAGATTCGAGGCTATGCTGCACGACCTCCGACACGATATGGACTACAAATCGAAAGAGCTCGCCAAGGAGCTCTACAAATCCATCGACAGGGTGCACGAGGCGCAAGTTGCAACGGGGGCGTCGCTCTTAAAGCGGATGAACGACTTTGTCGAACGACTCTATCGTGACGTCATGAATCTGTCAAGAGCGCACGTGGTATCGCTGGAAATGGTGCGCAGCGCCAAAATTCCGTCAACTACGACGACAACAACATCGAAAAAGAAGCTCACGCTCTTTGACGTGAGTCTCGAGATGCTCCAGAGCATCTTCCTGAGCTTCCAGAACGACTGCAAGTTGCTGCAGAACGAGGAAGAAGACGAATCGATGGCGTCATCCACACGTGGCGTGCTGCTTGAGCGAGCGCTTGATTTCCTTGACCAGCTGGAGAAGCTGAAAGAGCAGTCTGCGAAAGCCAAGTCCAGTGCGATCGCGGTGTTTGGTGGCGGTGATGAGAGCGATACGGTCACTTTCAACACGGGCAGCTCCAGCTTCACGAATCACCTTGTCCTCATGACAGTGACGCAGCTGAAAGCCCTGGAGTCCCTGTTGGCTTCCGATGAACGCCAGGAGGACAATGAAGACGCTGAGGGCAACTCCTCTGACGTGTCGTACCAGATCAAAGACCTGGTGGTCCAGCTCCGCTCTGTGCTCGTTCTGCTCTTCCTGCACGCCGAGTTGCTCGATCCGCACCAGAAGCTCCAGGTTGTCCTCTCGACGCAAGAGGCGATGCACAAGGAGATTCGCGTCCACGACTTCTCCATCTCGCAGCTCAACACGGTCGGCGCGACGGTCAAGATGCTGAACACGCGCCTGGATTCGTTCCTGGAGATGTCGTTCTCATTCGCCAAGGACGAGGACGTGAAGAAGTCAATCCAGGAAATGCTCAACTCGTCCGAGAACGTGCGCGATAACCTCTCGCAGCAGCTCGAGGCCACACACTTTGAGGTGCAGAAGCGCGATGAAATCCTCGAGCGTGAGCTCACGCAGCTCGTGGCGAGAGTCAACAAGAAACTCGACAAGGACGAACTGCTGTGGACGCAGGAAGTCATCGAGCGGCAGCTACAGAGTGTCGCAAAGAGCTCCCTCGGCGAAGAGGACCTCATCGACATCCACCGCCTGCTCCGCAACAAACTCGACAAAACATACTTCAACGCCCTGCTGGCCGAGCAGCGCAATCGCGCAACTGCGAACGGTGGAAGTGGTGGTGGAGCAGGAGGCATCCACGGGGCTTCTTCGAACGGAGCACCAGGCAACTCGCCGCTTATTGGTGTAAAGTGCATCTCATGTAACAACGAGCTCCCGCCCACGAAGGCGATGATCAAGAGCGTCGTGAAGGACCAGGTACACCAGGAGGTCGCCAAGACGCTTGCTCGTCAACAGCAGCAGCCAGGGATGGGTGGTGTAGTAGCTCCGGGGGCTTCTTCCTTCAACGCATCAACGCACCGGAGCATGGAGAAGTACAAGAAAGAGCTTCTGATGGCAGCGCTGCAGCAACAACAACAGAAAAGCCGCGTGAGGTCAGCAACAAACAAAAATAATGAACAGAACAGTATCTGAGTGGAGGGGTTTGGCCCCAACATCTCTTTCTCAAGCGATGCGTGGTGTGTGATATGTATGTAGTCTTGGATTCGAATAAATATATCATGGCATCTTCTCGCTGAGGCTACTCTTCTCTCCCTCTTGAGTTAAAACACGGCGGCAGCGACGAGGATGGCTTGCAGCAACTGCGACGCGATCTCCTTCACGAGGATCATGTTGTTCTCGTCCTGCGCCAGCGCATAGATGGTCGGGTGCAGGTTGTACTCCACGAGGAACTGCGTTGGCGACGTGTGCGACTCGAAGAGGCTTTTGAGCATCTTGAGCAGGTTCTTGCGCACAATCGCCTTGGGTACCAGGCGCAGGCGCTTGAGGATCTCGGTCACAAACAGCGCGCTGCGACCGAGTGATTGGTTCATGCGCACCGAACGACTCATCATCTCGATAAGCGGCTCGAGCAGGTTCTCCAGCTCCGTGTCCTGTGCCGACCGGAAGCACTGGATGAGCTTCATCAGGTTCTTTGGGATCAGCAGCACGTTCTCCATCTTCACCGTGTCGTGGATCAGCCAGATGCTGATCGACTTGATCGCGTCCAGCTGCCAGTACTTGTCGTCCAGCATCTCGAGGAAAAGCGAGACGCAGTCGCACGCCCACAAGTGTGCGCGGGCAGTCGGCGACGCGTGCGCCAAGTCGCATAGGATCGGCAACGCGAACTGCTTCAGCGGACTCGCGTTCTTGATTACTTTCATCAGCGACGGGATCACGCCCGCCTGCGCTGCGTGGGTCTGGCGGTTGCGGTTGATGCGGCAGAGGTAGAACATCGACTGCAGCACGATGTTCTCCACTTCCTTGCGCTTGGAGCTGCCTCCTCGCAGAGAGAGTTTCTTCTGCTGCGGGATGCTTGCTTCCTGCTCATTCAGCAGGTACACGAGTGTCGGAATTGCGCCCGCACGATCCAGTTTCTCCAGCGTCATGGGTTCCATGCTTAGGTTCCGAATACACTTGAGCACCTTGACCATCGCAGCGACGAACTCTTCCGACTGGCGGACTTTCTGGATCATTGCTGCTTGCCGCCCTTGACTGTCCTGCATACTGCTGTTCGTCTGGGAAAGTGGTGAGAACCGTGGGTGCAGCGCCTGCAGCAATCCTTCGAGCACCGCACCATCGCACATGTGTTCCTTGACCACAGTGTCACCCTGCGAGAAGAGCAGGAAGATGTCGCACGTCTTGTGCAGCTCCTCCATCGTCCACTTTTTCGGTTTTCTCTGGATCGACGTGCCGCGCTCGTACATGCTGTTGTTGCTGCCCAAGTCCCGCCGTTCAATGTATTCGCTGACTTCTTCAATGGCATCTTGAGAGCAGACCGACTTAACGATCTCGTTGAACACGACGACGAATTTCTTCAGCAGCCCCGCCTTCACGAACAGCCGGCAGATGTCGTTCTTGGGGATCGTCTGCAGATTGAACACACTGAATATCCCCTCGAGCGCGATCCGCAGCAGATCAAAGTCGTTATCTGTGATCGGAGACTCGTTGATGTCTAGCGTCAGGAAGTCCACGAGCACGGGGAGACCGCCGCACGCGATGAACATCTGCAGCGTCAAGGAACTAGTCTTGCAGCTCTGGCGAACGAACTTCGCAGCCTCCAGGCGCACATAGGACGAGAAGCTCAGCTCACTTCCAGAGTCCATCGACAGGTTTTCCTCCGAGACGGCGGACGAGTAGTCCTGCTTCGTGAGCTTGATGATGACTGGTACGAGTCCGACCAGCGCCAAGTTCTCTTGGAACTTTTGGTTGTCTTCCACAACCTGAAACGGTGCGGCAAACAGTCAAATTAAACAGAGGTTAGCACACTTCTCCTAGCTCACTTGCTCACAATAGCGCGCACTTACCATATTAATCACTTTGAGCACAGCATGGAGCACATCCATCTTCTTCATCTCCAGAGCCTCCATGATGTTGGGCACCACGCCAGGCTGGGACATTAGATCCCGTCGAAGCGCTTGATTCGTTTCGAAAATCTCTTGCTGCAGACCATGCGATAGAAACATAACGAATGAGTTAAACACGTATGAACATGAAGAAACACATACATCAATCAGAGGACCCACCAAACTCATGCACGCGTCCAGGATCACTTGGTCGTCCATGCTCGGGTCTAGGAGCGCCAGGAGCTCCACGACTCGCGCAGTCGCCTTCTGGTTGCTGTCTCGAAGCGAGTCGAAGCCCAGCTCGTCCTCAAAGTCTGGGAAAGCCTCGGCTGACTCCGTCGCTGTCTTGATGTCCCGCTTTGACAGCCGGTGAGCCATGCCGTCTGAGTACGTCGAGTCGACCATGTCGTCAAAGCCCGCGTCGTCATCATCGTCGTTGAATTTGGTCAAAATCAGTTTCCCAGTCGTTTTCCCCTGCGACTTGATATCTGTCGTCGTAGACGAGTTCTTTCGTGCGAGCACTTGAAGCAGCAGCTCTTCGTCAAACTCGTCGAAGTCCATGTCGTCACCGTTTTCTTTCTCAGAGAAGCTCTGGAGCTTCGTCAGTCGTTTCTCCTTTGGCACGAGAGACGAGCGGTCCCACGAGGAAGAAGATGCCGCGGTATTGTTGCTCCTGCTTGCGGTCAGCCTGCTGGTACTGCTGGTGTCGAATCTCCCAGACTTCAGTGACGGGTTTCGCTGGGAAAAGTCCAACGCGTCTGACGAATCTTGGTCGTCCCAGATGTCCGAGTCGAAGAGTGCGTTCTCGTCCTCTTTGCTCAGCTGGAACACCTTGAGCGCAGATTCCGGCGCTTCCGCTTTTGTTTTTCCACACTCTTGGTGGCTTCCGGGAACGGCAGTAGCTCCTCCTCCTAATGACAACGGTTTTGGCGCAGCATCGATTCCCAATTCGTCGTCCCAGTTCTCTGCATCCTCGTCGTCGTCGTCCTTCACGGTTCCAAGTCCCACTGCAGAGCTCGTCTCAGATAGCGACGTGTGCTTCTCCTTCTCGTACAATTTGATTGTGTTGAGCATCGCGTCACGATCATGGAGCGATGACACGTTCTCCGCGACCATCTGCGAGCTTTGCTCGACCTTGTTCTTGGGGATCTGCGCGATCCACGGATGCCCGAGCAGCTCTTTCGCTGAGCACCGGAGACGCGGCTCTTTCATGAAGCACTTCATAATGAAGTCGTGTAGTGCCTAGATATACCAGTAGAATGAGACAATTGTGAAGACGATGAGTCAATACGAATAACCAGTGTTGGAAGAACACAAAGGGAGGTTTCTACAAACCGGCGAGATCCGCTCTGGAAGCGGCGGGTGGTCATCTTGAACAATCCGAAAGAGCGCGGCCATCGGCGCCAGATCAAAGTACGGCGGCTTGGTCGACAGTAGCTCGATGATCGTGCAGCCAACACTCCAAATGTCGGACGCGAACGAGCAGCCCGCCATCTCAATCACCTCCGGCGCCACTGTAGTTTTCATTCCACAGTACAAAACATGACGATAAGAAGAAGCGAGGCAACTCGTACCTCAGTAAGAAAGCACGACGTGCCAAGAAAACAACACAATTCAAGCACTTACTCCAGTACGGCGAGCCAACGACCGAGTTGGACTTCTGCGACTCGCTGAGTTTAACGGCGACGCCAAAGTCCGCGAGCTTGACGAGTCCGTCCTTCGTGGTGAGGATGTTGGCACCCTTGACGTCGCGGTGCAGCACGCCCTGCTCGTGCAGATACGCGAGTCCGCGCAGCACCTGCGCGATGTACATGGCCACGAGCGTCTCCGAGAGCGACCCGAAGCGCTTCATGAACTGCGCGAGCGAGCCGTTCTCCATGTATTCGAGCACAATGTACAGGAAGCTCTGCGTGCGGATCGTGTCATGGTACTTGACGATGTTCTCGTGGTTGAGCTTCTTCAGCAGGCTGATCTCGCTCTAATACGACAGTAGATAGGATAGGACGACCAGAGAACGAGACGAGCGATAACATGCATTAGACCAAACCTATAGAGAGCATGCCGCGCAGCTTAGTACTCTTCGCACAGTACCTCAATCGACAGTAACTCGTCCTTGTCGATGCCGTGCAGCGACACCTGCTTGATCGCGACCGAGCGGCCGTTGCGCAGGTCCAGCGCGGCAAACACAAGTCCAAAGCCACCGCGTCCGATCTCCGCCCCCAGTTGCTAACGGGTCAGATACATACACAGACTGTCAGCACATACATCTATTACATTAGCACACTGCTCACCCTTCTAGCATATCGAACCGTACGTAGTGGTCGCCAACGATGCGCACTTGGTCATTCTCGCTCTTCTTGGTCCGCGAGAGCGCGCCGCCGCCGCCGATTGTGGAAGTGCTGGGCGGACGGTTCGAGCCGCTGCGGGATTGCACGCTGCCACCACCGCCGCTGGGGACTGTAGGTGCGGACGTGGACAGAGCGGATGAAGATGCGGACGCCGGAGGACCCACGCCGGGGCCAGCGACGGCGCTCGCCTTCGCGTACGACCGGTGCATCGGGGTGCGCACTTCCATCGCAGATTTCCCAATTGAGGTACTTTTTTCAGAAGGAACAGCATTTGTTTTTTCCATCTAGGGATTTTAGCCTATAAAGTTAATAAACTTTTGTGCAAAGGCGTTTTATCCTATCAAGAGTCTTAATTTTGCTACCACGCAAATCGAAAAACAAATACAGCCACCCCTCTTTATAAGCGACACGTTTGGTCCTCAAACCAATTGTGTGTCTTATAAGATGGCTCTTATAAAGAAAATATAACCTCATAAACGAGGTTATGCACAGTATGGATTGATTATCATTTACAATCATTCTTAGCTCTCTGCAACCACTGTTCGGGTGGAAAGTATTCGCCGAGGCAAAGGAGTCGCGCACTCTGATTCTTCGCGATCTGCGGCGGCCCCATGGGTGACAAGTTGTCGTTACAGGTGCGTGGATCATGCTGTTGTTGTGTACGGGAAGTCGGAGTCGAGACTGAATGCAAACTCTCTATTATATCTGTATTAATATGAACGGATGCTTAGAGGCTGGCTGTGGCAGCCATCCTCCGACTCGTCGTGTTAACTATTGTGTTCTACCTCTCAACATCGTGGAGCTCTTGTCAGTGGTCCCAGAAGTAGGTTCACACACCCAAACACTATGAAAAACTTTGGTGACGGCTCTCCAATTCTCATATTGCTGCTCAAAGTATAGGCGGTCATACGTGCTAGAATGCGCTCGTGCTCGGCCCACAGCTTCCTGGTCGATGAGAGACCCTCGGTTTCCATTTGTCTCAATTGTGCACTCTGCCCTTGTTGTAGACTCGGATCGCCGCGCTGTCATGTGTGCTCAAAGCTTTCGTAATGGGAACAAGGGTAAAGCTCGTGACATAGAGCTGTATTGATGCAGCAGCAATAGATTTGTTTGTGCTTAGCGAAAGAAACTTGTAATATCTACCTGTCTTGTTCTAGAACGACCGTTCCTGCGAACAGTATTCGCCATGGAGGCCAGATGCGACAAGTGCTCAGACAGATCGTCGCCGTCACAGTGAACACATAGGCACGAAGGAGTAAGCAGTACTTCAGCGCTTCCTGGGTACTCACCATTGGTGCTTCATCCTCGTCACTCTCAACGTCTGCACTGTACTGGACAAATCCTTGTGTTGACTCTGGCTCGTGAATTTCTTCAGCGCCTTCAGCATCCACGTACGCTTCCGGGTCCGCTTCAATCTTCAGTTTGAAGAGCATTGTTGCCAATCCGGTGCAGTCTTTCAGAAACGCCATGCTGTGTCTGCGATACCCGTTTTCGGCTTGAAAATCTGCGGCAGCCGGCGCATCAATCAGCTCGGTTTTCAGCCAGCAGCTTCGAATGATATCCCCACCGATGCTCTTCTGGCTTGTTGCTGCAAACTCAACAGCTTCAAGTACGTTCAGCTTTCGTTCCATACGAGCTTCAATGAGGTCCATATCGCCAGCGCATGTGAAGCATTTTGTAGCGAGATTTGAACGACCAAATAATCCCTGAAAACACCACACAATCGCAATGTCATCAATCATTTCCGCAAGCAATTTGTTTTGACCGAGAGAATTCATTACCTGCATCAAGCGGCTGGATCCTGGAAGTCATGTTCGGCGGTAGGTAGCAAACCGTCACGTTGTTGAGCTCGTACTGCACCTTGTGACTCGATGCATTGTCGGTCAGCAGGAGTACCTTTCGTCCATACATTCGCAGATTGAAGCGGTGGAGCCACTGTCGAAAGAGCTCGCCGTTCATCCAGGCGTGAGAGTTCGCAGCGTACTCAATCTTGCACTCCTCGAGATCCACATTTGTGAAGCACCTCGGTTTCTTGAACTTCTCGTTTACAAATGGCTTCATTTTCTCAGAGTCATCCGCATTGCAGCACAGAGCAACTGTGATTCTCGACTTCACGCTCTTCATGCCGCTCTGGCGCACAGTAGCAAGAGTCCTTGACGGAGGGAGATCGTAGAACAGCACTGTTTCGTCAAAATTGAAGAGGTCGCGGGGAAAGTACTGCTCGATGTCGTGCCGGAGAGCCGCTTGTGCTGCAGAGAGATCATCAACGCAAACGCTGCTGCTTTCTCCATGAAGTATGTGGCTCTTCAGGTTGTTGCGCTTCTTGAATTTGTAGAGCCACCCGTTCGATAGCTTGAGCGATACGTCTGGGATGTTGTGCTTCGCCATCATACGCGCAGCCTTTTCCATCACCAAGTCTTCAGACAGCTCGTCTGCCTCATGCTGCAACACAAATTCCACCAATTCTTGCTCGAACACTGGGTACTTAACTGAACGCTTTTTCTTGTGGCTGAGGCTCGCTCCCTCAAAGTCGCTTTCCTTCATTGCCGTGAGGCGGTGTGCAGTCGACTTGTCGATGAACAGGTTGAACTGCACACCAATATACGCTTGCACTTCCCAGTATCTGATGTGGGGGTTTGTAGAGCAGTGGAGGAGCACCTTGTACTTCTGCTCGAGAGACAGGGACGTCCGCTCTTTTTGCATGTGGTTTTCTGTGTTCTCTTTCTTTTTTGCCATGAAAGCTCCT
>JALBZZ010000258.1:0-41428 GCA_038051095.1 Globisporangium irregulare
CCCCACACTACCAATCCCCGCCTAGTTACCTCTACCACGACCACCCCCACCCAAAATGAGCACAGCACTGTGTGTGTGTGGGGGGGGGGGGGGGGGGGGGGGCCCCCCTAATAATAGCTCATCGCATTCTTGATTGAGCTGAGCTCGACCTTGTTGTAGTTAGTATTGCATGCTTGCATCCTTGTCGATTGCCAAACCTTCCTGACGTTCTAGACAACCAAGCCAAGCTTCCTTGTACTCTTGTGCTACAGGTGTTGAGAGAGCCAGACATGGGTCGACTGAGCAGCAGCACCTCGCTAGCGTGGGGTCATGACGAAGAGAAGCCGGAGCTGAAGCAGTCGCTGCACCAGAAAGAGGCCATCACGGCGCAGATGATCTCCATCATCTCCACGCGCCTCAACTCGCTGCAGACTGTCGGTGCGTCCTGCAGCGCGACCAGCTTCATCTCTTCTAGAGCCAGCCACAAGGTCTTGTACGATCTACGCTCCGATGTGATTGACCAACCAACCACTCTATGATGCCAATGCCGATTCTACAGCAAACAGCCGCAAATTTGGACTCGAGTGTGATCTCCGTGTGAACTCGGACTACTGCTCGAAAATGGTACAACCATGCTAAATTTCGAGAGCACTCTGGCTATAGGATCTCATTAACCTTGTGCCGGCAAATCTCTATGAAACCTAGGTCCCGGGTTTCCAGGATCCGTACGAGAACCGCGTGGGGACGTCTGGGAAGACCAAGATGATCTCGTCCACTGCGATTGCGAGCAATCAGGCGATGATGGAGAGGCTCTTTGGTCCCGACGAGAAAACGCGGCTCCGCACGGTCAGTCTGTTGTATATCCGAGCATCATCTGAGGCTTTAGACTTGGAGACTGAAGAGCCTCTGGATGATTGCATGTGCCTCGTTAATGCAGCAAATCCTCAAGAAGAACAAAATGGAGCTCCAGAAGAATGAGAACCGGCGCAACGTACGGGTGCTGCTCGAGAAACAGCTCCAGGCGAGCATCGAGGGGCACATCACGCGCACCGTCGAGAGCTACACGTACACGGTCAACGACTCGGACGGGACCGGTTTGAACTCCAACAGCAACAGCGTGTACGTGAACGCCAAGCTGCTGCTGCTGCACACGTTCGAGCGCATGCGCATCGCCCAAGGGAAGAAGAATTTCAAGCGCTTCCTGCTCTCCGAGGTCTCGTGCACGCTCTTCGAAGAGGTCTTCTGGCTCGCATTCTGCCATTTCTACCAAAAGGTACTGCTCCTTTCTGCAGCATTTTACCATACAGGCAACTTTGATAGCTAAACTCTCATGTGTCTGTCCACACCACACACCACAACACCACACAATAGAAATCCACGTCGCAGCAGCGCGCGCTCGTGGAGGAGATCAGCGCCAAGTACGTCAAGATGATCGCGACGCTGCACGGCAACATCGACTACACTTTCCGCATCTACCCGTACGCGATCGCAAGCGCCGTCTGCTGGGGCTTCCACTACCTCTTCCCCGGCTCACGCCACCTGTACACGACCGAGTTCAAGAACGAGGTCTACCTCTTTGTCTGCCAGCTACTGCTCGGTCTCAAGCTCTGCCCCGTGTCTGTGCAATCCATGCGCAAGCAGTACTTTCCCGACGAGATCTTGGACGACGTCGGTGCGAAGAGTAAATCGCTCAAGCCACCTTTATCCACTCCAGGCTCAGCAGGTTCTGGATCTTCCGGAGCATTGGGCAGCAGTGGTGGTGACGGTAGCTTTTCGTCTTCGTTGTCGGTATCGACATTAGTGACGGATCTCGCGTTCCTGCCGCGGATCCAGTCTGCTGCGGGCTTCAACGACGGCGCCGCAGATCGCTCGGCAAAGCTCATGAAGAAGAACGCGAGTGAGTCGTACCTTGGTAAGCAAGCGCTGAATGACAACACGGTCGAGCGGATCCTGGAGACCACCTGCGACGACACCAATAGCGTACGTCGCAATGTCCACACACATGATGGCTCATACTCTAACAAAACAGTTACCCTCACTCACCTCTTGGGGTTGTGTACTTGTTCTACCAATCCAGCGTACGACACAGCGACGCACGCACCAGCTGCGCTCGCTCTTTAACGCGTCGCAGCTGAGCCCGCTCATGAAGGAGTACTTTGGCTCGCAGACCAAGAACGTGAAGAAGCCTTCCTACTTGCTGCGCACCACGCCGCTCGAGAACTGTCCCGTCGGCGGAGAGGACACATACCACAAGTAGTACGTTTGGTTATCAGTATGATTACCCACCCGCCTTTGCATTTGATGATTGATGTCTTCCTGGTTCTCATCCGTCATCCACGATCACTCTCTACCTCACAGCTACCGGCGCAAGAACCAGAAGAACTACGCGGCCGAGTCGCTCAAAGAGCAGGAGAGATGCCATCGCGACATCCAGAAAGTGCAGAGCGACACGCGCCGCGAGATCGACGTGCTCCAAGAGGTATCTACGCAATTTGGTTTGGAATGATCAATTGGATCCGTTGTTGTGGCTTTGCTGACGGACGTATCTGCGCTTCTCTTGGATGATGCTTGATGATATCACCACCAGACGCGGAACGTGGTGCTGAACAGCGGCAAGAAGGCGCTGCAGGCGTACTGCACGCTGCTAATCACGAAGAAGCATGCTGCGGAGGAAGAGGAGGCGCAGTCGGCAGCATCTGCAGCATCGTCGACACCTCCAAGTCCAATGGCGCGAGCAAAATCAAGCAATTGAAATTGACAAGCAAAATACAGTGCCAACATTTTCAGCCAATAGGGAAGATAATGAACTTATTTATCCAATGAAAACGAATGTAAATTTTATTTACAGCAAATAGAAAGCGACCATATTTGATTGATTTGGCCAATCACATCTCAAATTGGCTATTTTGTCAAAAGCTCCATTTTGATTCGCAATCAGAACAAAATTTGCTTCGAGCAACACCAAGAACACCAGAAACCAAAATGGCGGATCTGAATGCGCTTGTGGCGGAACTGAAGCGCGTCGCGCCGCGTCTGCACGCGTACGACCCAAAGGATCCGAGCTGGCAGCAGGTGCGCTAGCACATTGGCTTGCATTTGTGTTGCCGTTGTGTCTGTGAAGCTGACTGCTGGCGCCGTACAAACAGGCCGAGAAGAAGGCGTTTGAAGCGCGCGAGCAGCTCAACTTCCTGCTGAGTACGCCTGAGGGCATCCAGACTCTGAAAAGCAGCGACGCACTCGACGACATGAGGAGACTCGTCCCAGAGGTAGGGTCGCTGTGCAGTAATGCGCCGCATGACTATGACTGTGGTCCTTGATCCTGATTGTACGCATATGTGTGTCTACCTACAATCGCACAGGTGACCCGGGAGGACATCTCGGAGCTGCACGTGTCGGACTTTGTGCTCGGCATGCTGTTTGTGCAACCGTACGTCACGTTTGAAGACGTGTACAGAGGATACGGCGCTGAGGTGATATGCTCTCTTAGTTTTGTGCTATTAAAATTACCTACCGAACTGAAAGAACGAATGTGCCTGTGTTGTGTGAATGGTGCTTCTGTAAAACAGTATGGAAAAGAGCTCTCTGCTGAGGCACGCAAGAGCGAGAACCTCATCAAGTCGTCCTACGTAAGCGTGATGCATCAATTGCTGTAGCATGAACCGGTTATGCTGATACTCGTGAGTTTGTATGTCGTGTAGATTTACGGCGAGATCCTCTTCTTCCCGTTCGCAGACGCAATCCGGTCGGTCGCGTCGACGCTCCCCGAGCATGCAATCTTCTACGACCTGGTAAAGAAACTGCATTCTCTCTTGCGTTGTAAGCTGTACGCATATGGATATCAATGTTTAACATTGCTTATCTGATCTGACTTTTTATATTGCCAACAGGGCTCTGGGACTGGGAAAGCCGTGATTGCCGCCAGTTTGCTGCATCCGTTCGACCAAGCCATCGGCATTGAGCTCCTCGAAGTGAGTTCTCCATTTGCTTGCTCTTATAAGCCATGCTATGATCGCTGATTTGGACTATTTTCGTATATTTGTACAGCCTCTCGTAGCATGTGCGGACAAGCGCAAAGACGCGCTCGTGAAGCGCGGGAACCCGTTTCAGACCGACATTGAGTTCCTTCACGACAGCATTTTGACCACTTCGTGGGAGAACGGGGACCTGGTGTTCTGCCACGGCACGTGCTTTAGCGACAAGTACGAGCTGTATCTGTGGTGATCGTAAGCTGTTGATGGCTGAACGTGCAAACCTGACAATTCTCGGCGTGTCTATCTGTCTGTTGTGTGCTTGTTCAGGGAATGGGCAGACATTTCGCTGGCAGCGGAAAAGCTCAAGCAAGGCGCGTACTTCCTCTCGACGTCGCACGTGCTCAAGTCAGCGCTCTTTGAGGTCGTCAAGAGCATCAACTTCAAGATGAGCTGGGGCACCGCGACGCTCTACATCCACGTGCGTATCAAGCTGTTCACACCTTGAATCTATCTATCTATTTAGCAACGAGTGGTACTAATCTTTTTTCTCCGTTGGGTGTGGAATATCAACTTGTGCAGAGGAGACGTAAGATCGGTCGATGGGCTGCGCAGATGCTCCGAGGCGGACGCGCGACGCGCACGGACTTGCTCGAGAAGCAGCAGAAAGAGGAGAAGAAAGAGGATGACAAAGCGGACGAAGTGCGTTAGAGAGTCGCGAATCAAATGATAGCATGTGCTGAGAGGTAGAGGCTTTTTACCTGTACTAGGAAGACCAGTGGTATCCTTGCTTCAGGCGCAATTGCTTGGTCAAGAGAATGGGACAACGCAGAGTCAAGTTCGGCGAAAGCGTGAGAAGGCTTATTATGATATCTACATGTAGCTAACATGCAAATGATTTGTGCTGATATTATGCAGGTGAGGCTACACGTAGTTCTTACTGAAAGCAAGTGAAACGAAAGTCAGAGACGTCATGGTACATTTGTGTACAATTTATTATATTTTTGAACCATTTGGGGTACAGGTAAATAATGGCCAAAAAATGGCGGCAACTTTCAATTTCATTTTCACCCGAGCAAGCTCTCTGGTCTGACCGGCATGGACGAAGAGAAGGCGCGCGCGTACGCGGAGCTGGCGTCCAAGATGACGGAGCTACACGCGTCCATCGCGCTGCTCACGCAAAATGTCGACAAGATGGCGCGCACCGACGCAGAGGTCACGTCGATGACCAAGATCTTCCAAGGAGTGTGCGTGTGTGCGAACGTGAATGTCGTGCTGTACTGTGTACTGCTGGCGAATGGCAGCAACATGCTGATTGGGACTGAGATGTGTTCCTACTTGTCGTTCATCGATCCTTACTGACGATCTATTTACTTTGTATTGCAAACTTGGAATAGCTTCAAGAACGCATCCGAGCAGTCCAAGTTCCGTGAGTCATAGTGCAGGTCGAGGCCGCAGCAAGAAGGAAACAGTGGCTGCTAACATTCGCGACGAGGTAAATCAATCTATTTGTTGTTGTGCTACCCTTCTTGTCTTTCATCCAGCGTGAGGTTGCAGATAATGAAAACGAGCGCCTTTCTAATCATGAAGCAATCGCTCCCTTAGTGCATTGCATGCACGGCAAAAGCAAGTTTCCAATCGTAGAGCATCTGACTGAAGCCTTCCGGTTCCCATCATTTCCCTTTTCATGCAGGTGACACGTGCGCGCAGCATCTTGGTCTTGGTGAGCAAAGCTGACGACGGGAGATCCAACGGATCGGGAATGCCGGGGTCTCTGTGGTTACAACCACTTTGGGGTTTGCACTGACTAACCATGAGAAATGGACGGCGTTTCGCCGCTTGGAACATCGCTTAAAGTCTCATTGTCAGCGCGGGCGGAAGGGAAGTACGTGCTTACTACACAGGGATCGACACAATCCATTACGAAGTGCTACGCACTAAAGAGTTACCACGTAAACTGCGAGCAGTCCATTTTCGACCATCTCGCCATTGCTAGCTTTGCATTATCCACTCCCCTGCACATCGTCGTCGTCGGGAAACATCGGAGCTCCTATCGCGAATGCGACCGATCTCTGGTCTCTCCGAGGCACGCCGAGTGCCAGGGTCACTTCTAGGAGAGAAAAGTGAAGCCGTACAGATGCGTCCAGCACCGTGTCGCTACTGTTTTTCTCCTGCTCTCCTTTCTGGTGGTCGAGTACGTGCGGCAGCTGTTGATACAGTGAAAGTGACGGCAGCATCACGAAGGGTACCGATTTTCGATCTACTGCTGCGTCTGGGAGAGAGCTGGAGTTACCTTGGGCATCGCTGCGGGGCTCCTCATCACCGTCGTGTTTGCTACTGCTTTCTACGCTGCTGGGGCTCTGTGCGGCGACAGAAGCCTGCTCTATCTGCTGCCTCTCCAGCTCCAACAAGTCGCTCTTTTTTGCGCAGTACAGACGACACAATGGGAGCGGATACAGATTCGTCTGCTTGGACCCTTTGGCGGTCGGGTTGCTCTGCTCGATTACCACCAGCCCGTCGACGAGAAACCCGCACGGGAAGCCGCGCGCGTCCTTGATGATCGCGGGGTCCAGCGCCGATTGAAAGTTGCCGACGGATTCGCTTGTTGAGCTCACGGGCTTTGGGCGCTTGTGCGGCTGTTGCTGCTGGGCATTCGATCTGTCTAGTTCTGCTCCATGCTCGTCCTTATCACGCCCCCTTTGCTTGCCGTACACCGATTCAACCTCCAACACCAGCACCACATTTGCCACCGCTGTGTCCCACTTTGCAGCACAAAACGTTTTCATGGAGTTGAGAAAGCTGCGCGCGTCGCTCAGAACCGCCAAATTGATCGCGATCAGCGGCTCGCCACAGAGACAGTTGAGCAGCATCCCCAGTCGACATGTCGCCAAGAGTACCAGCTGCGGGATCGAGATGGACGTGGACGGCCCCACTGTGTGGGTAAATGCGATCTCCATCCACTCGAAGGGAATGACACCGTTCGCCAGACTGGTGATCTGCTGCTGGGCGAAGATGGAAATGGAGGTGCAATCCTTATGTGACTGACCCTGCTGCGCCTGGGCTTTGAGGGCCTGGAAACACTTGTTCACACTCGCGAACACTCGGAAATGCGCCTCGAACTCTTCTGGTAGCGTGGTCCACGGGAAGAAGCTCAGGGTCGAATGATGGTCAAGCAGCAGTGTGCGAGATGCGATCTCTTCGCGCAGCATCAGATACAGCGCTTCGATCTGCTGACAGAGCTTCTCCATGCATTCGGGGATGCGAATATCATTCTCTTGTTCTTCGATAAAGCTGTTGTGAGCGATCAAAGGCATCCCCACTTTGCCACCGCCATCCGAAGAGATCTTTACGCTTGCTATACGATCAGGCACGATCATGACTTCAGGGGTCACCAGCGCCATAGACCGACGCAGCAGCAGCAAGTCGCTGAGCAATTCAGCCGAGAACGACGCTCGAGTGCTCGCAGTGGCGCTCTTCCTCGTCGTATATGCGTCGTTCGATAGCTCTACTGTGGATGAGGAAGAAGTATGCCCACCACTTGCATTGCTGAAACCACTTAACTGAGTATCTGTGGTGTTCCAGGAACTGCTCGCAGAGATTGGTCCTCGATCAGCAGCATCGCAAGAAGAGGTATCGTTACCAGAGCTGAACTCCGCCTTTCTTGTCGACATCAACTCGATCAGTGCTTTCTCAAAAAGTTCTCGCTCGGAAGTACATGAAGTAGTCGCTATAGTCAAATCCTCGACTGCCTTGTACTGAGCTACTAGATCTTTCAAGCAATCCAGCACAGGGAAAGAATTGGCTTCTTCGATGATGCTCCTTCTAGTTGTCGTATCCGAGTCCGAGAACTCCAACTTCATCCACTTGTGTGCGAACACCTCGGAGATACCTCGGTCCATGAGCCAGCCCTTGATGTCACTCCCGAGGTCCGAGTGCTCGCTGCTGTTTGTGTGTCGCACGACCACTGATTTCGGGATCAATGGCAACAGGCTACTTCGAATTCGACTTGCAACAGGAAGCGAAACCACGACGTACCACTCTGGAATTGACAGAAGCGCGTGCTGGTTGATGAGCTGCGAGATCAGCGAGATCAGCGGCTTGAAATGACCAGCGGTCAATACCTCGATGACGAAGCTGTCTTTCGACGTCACGAGTCCAGTCAGCTGCGAGCGTAATAGTGCGTCGTCCCAATGGTGCACCGTGAACATTCGACCCACAGTCTGCGTCCACGATGAAAGCATGATCTCTGCGCGATTGCGCTTGCGCTGGTCGTACACCACAATGCAATTCGGCAGGTGAACGCGCTCGAGGCCACACAGCGGGGCGACGTCGCCAACGAGCGCAGCAGCTGAAGCAACAGCATGCGATGCTTGAGGTCCTGTGCCTCTGCCTCTCTTCGCCTCTTTTGGAAGAACACATTGGGAAAGCGGCAGCGAGACCCTGGTGCTGATCATCGCGCGATCATCAACAAGTGTCTGGTCGTCAATGTACGCGTCCATGGCGTCAACAAATCGGTCAGGGAAGTGCATCTTTGTGATAAGAAGGCGTCCCATCTGCTTCTCAAAGCGCTTGGGGTCCATCGCTTCGAGTTCCTTAGCAACACTCGTTACTGCATACTCGCCGTACACGTCTTCTTGGTCCACCAAGGTGATCACGTTGGAAAACTGGAGCAAGGCGTTGCTGACGCCAACCGACTTGCGACGCAAAAGCCGGTTTCTCTGAATCCCCATCGAGTAGAGAGTGCGCTGCAAGTCTAGCTTCGACTGCAGCTTTCCCTCTTTCCAATTACACCAAAGTGCGTCGACTGATGTCAGCAGATCGCTCAACAGTTTCTCTGCTCGCTCTTTGAACTCGTGTTGTCGGGATGACAACGGTGGATTCCGCGTCGTGCCGCTTTTGCTGTTGCTAGCAGTATAGATTTTTGTGTTTACGTCACTGACACCCACGAGGTCTGCGTAGACGTTTCGTGGTTTGGCTCGACTTGGATGTACAGCGGTGGAGTCGCTTGACTTGGACAAGCTCCCAAACACGAACGCGCACATTCGAACTTTTCGACGGAGTCGATCCACCATAGATTGGCTTTTCATGTGAGACGCAACAGCAAAAGCAGCGTCCGAGCTGTCTCTTCTCGACTGGATTTCAACCGCGGTCGATGAGACCGAAGGCGTTGGCGTCAACGAGCTTTGCCGAATTGTTTCTCCTCCTCCTTCTTTGGCTGTCCTTGGTGCGCCAATTATACCAGTTCCGCTTGTCGAACTCAGCAACTGGACAGCACGCATGTACGCCGTTCGATATCCTCCCTGACTAACCTGTCCTTGATTGCGATGGCGACGTGGATTACACTCAGGAAGTTGTTCGCTTCGTTGAGCTTCTCTCTCCACCGTCAGCAAGAAGAGGAAGATCTGGCGATGCGACTTGGATGCGAACCCCGACACTATCTGCTGCACGATCTCAATCACAACGGGCCGCGCCATCTCGTCATTATCGGCGAGAAAGTCCAGCCGTCGTGACGACTGATGGCGCGAACTGAAGAGTTCGAGTTGCCGCTCGATCGCAAATTCCAGCCACCGATAGCTGCGAGCGTAGAGCTGTGAGGAAGCCCCCGCCAGAGTGCCCACAGCGGTCATACCTGCTGCGATCCCGACAAACTGGTTCGCGATCCACAAGTACTTTTTCGTCTCCTTTGCGATCTCCTCTCTGCGCTCGTATACCAAAAACTTCTCGGAGCGATGGCGCCGCTTGTCCTTGCTGAAGTCGGTAAAGCACGCGGGGACCTCCTGGTAGTATTGGAAGACAGCTCGAATCCACGGAATTGAATTCGCTTTGAATGGCAAACGAGCAGGAATTTCTGAGCGCATCAACTCAGTCAGACGCTTTTCTAGCTGCAAGCAACGGTGCACACTCTCCACTTGCATGGACTCCATTTCATTAATCTCTCTGTGAAGCTTCGGGTAGCATTTCCGAATCCACACTTCATGGAAAAAATCCTCCAACGCTGCTGGAGTGAGATTCACCTGGAAGACTGCTAAGTCCATTGCGAGCGCATGCTGGTCCTGAATGTGAATCGGTGTTGATGATACTGCGTAGAGTTGAAATCCAGAACCGCTCGCTGCCTTGCCATGGTATCGAGGGACTACAGTTCCCGAGGAAGTACTCACTTTGTGCTGATAGACTGCACTTCTGTCATCACTTTTCGAAGTGGTAGCTGCTGCTGCGGCAACGGCGACTGCTGCTGCCGCGATCTCAGTAGACAACGCGAAGGCTCCGAATTTCTTCCTGGCAACAGGTTTCGAGTTGCTTTCTCCTCCTTTACTTCCTCCTGTGACCGCGTTAATCGTTGCTTCGACTGCGGACGACGCTGATCCGAGTGCTGGACCGAGTGAAGGTTGGCGGTCCTTCTTCTTCTTTCTTGCTTCTTGTTCGGCGAGGTGGATGTGATACGAGAGCACAGTGGCATGGCTTAGCGCAGCTTGGCGCTTGTGTCCGCTTAGGTATTCAATGAAGGGCAAAAGCTTTGGAAGCGTCTGGTGGAGATCAAAGTTGACCAGCAGCACTGGTACATCACGCCTTTGAGCTTCCTGTAGCCTCGCTTCCAGTTTCTCGTCTTCGCACATGACCACCATCGCTGCATGACTTGTGTCTCTCCAAAGCATCTCTTTCTCATCATTTGGGCTTGAAAACAGTGAGTGGCCGGTGAAGAAATGGATGAAGTAGCGCTGCAGAATGTCGCTTTGGTCCACGAACACGGGAAGTCTGTCGCAGAGTGTGTCTGCGAGGCATACCGTGTCGAACGCGTTGCTTTGTCGAAGAAACCGGAAACGCGCACCCCACAGCAGCCTTGCCATGCTCGTTTCACTATCGCCGTACTCCTCATCGTCACCAGTATCCCTCGAATCAGCACCAAATGACAAGTCTCCTGCGTCGTCGTTTCCAAGCTCCAACTCAGAGAGCAAATGTTTCAGGTTCGCAATGCACGCATCTAGCTTAGGCACGGGGAGCGATGCAACGTACGAGTACGCCATCAAAGCACTCTGGAGGAGCGAATCAGCGAGCAGCTTGGTGTGCGTCTCATTTCCACGCATTCTTTCCGAATCCCGCTCCCATTTGGTTGCAAACTCACTTTCAGTAGCTGCAACTTCTTTCCACTCGCTCAGGCGATCCGATATCTCGAGACACTCGGCTTCGCCCTCAGCAATACCGATCGCAAGCTCCTCACAGTTGGACCGAAGCGCCCAAGCTGTGTATTCATTACGAGCAAAAGAGATAGTCTTGTTGTGCTCTTCATTTTCGTCCTCCTCTTCGTCTTGCTGCACTCGTCTGAGTTGTTCTTGCCGTGTTGTATCTTGATGCTGCTGTGCTCTTTTCGAAGCGACTAGCAGCGCTTGACGCAGCCTGGTCAAGCTTTCGTCAAGCGAGATCCTCCTGGCTCGAAGTGTTTCCTCAAGTTGATGCAACTTTTGCAAGTTGCTGAGGATTTGCTGCTGGTCCAAAACACGTGCTTCCAGTTTCTTCTGGTTTCTCTGGTACAGCACGACAAAGTTCTTGAGAAACGACAAGTAGTAGTTCAGTTGGAAGCACTCGCTCATCTCGACTACCATCGATTCGGTGAGCTTGGCGTGGATTTGGTGGCACAGGGTAACTAAAAGTGACGTTGCGTCCTCGGATGTCGGAGTTGTTTCATCAGCGCTGTGTTCTATGACGTCAGGTGAACGGATTTGAGCCATACTGACTGCCACTGCAGCGAACTCGACCAAAATTTGGTCCAGATTATCGATCCTTTCAAAACAAAACCATTGAAAGCGCTCTCTCGTTCGCATCCAGTCGAGAAGCTCAAGAGTCAAAGGTTTCGGCGACGAACACTCTTCGCTCTGTGCACTTTTAGCTTGGTTCTTGTTGTCGATGAACACACAAAGCCGAAGGTTGCGCTGCACACGGTCGATGAAATCGTTCAGGATGTCCCACTCGTTCGCCATCTCGAGCTTGCTTTGATTCTGAACAAAGTTCAAGACTGTTGCATCACGAAGAGCTCCACTCCGGAAAAGCATCGAAGGAACTTGGTTCAGACACAGTTCTTTAATGAGGTCGAATAGTGCGTGCGAGCTTCTAAAGCAACTCGTCAGCTGTTTGTCTTCGCAGTCAATCCATAGCGCGATTCGCTCATTCTGGATCACTACAGAGTGTAGGATCGCCCTTAGCTTCTCGTCTAATCCTCCCTGGTCTCGAGTGAAGCTGATCCTTTTCACTTGCAAACCATGCGAGTCGCACGCGAAGCGCAATAGACATTCTGCGACAGATCTTGAGTCCTCAGCACTGATCACCAAATGGCGCTGCTCGTCAAGCGCGTGTAGTAGATGCAGCGTTTTGCTGAGTCCATACGAACTCCCCATTAGGAGCTTCACCTCCAACGTTGAAAGATCATCTGGCCGATATCTTCGCACTGGTGGAGACGAGGATGGCCACGAAGCTGAAGATGCAAGCTGCAGTAGGATTCGCTGGATGGTTTCAGTAGTGGACTCTCGCGAATACGTCCCCGGACTGCCATTGTTGCTCCTACTCCGGGTCGATGACGAAGACGATGATGCGCTGGCGTTTGTCGTCATGATCTCTCGCAGTTTCACAAGCTGCTCTACCACTGATAGCTGCGAGTACTTAGATGCCAGTTGCAGTGTGAAGTAGACCACCTCAACAGATGCTAGCACTTGCGGGTCACCACGCAAAGAAACACTGAAGTATTTCTCGCTGATCAAGCGCAGTGCGATCCAGACTTTTTCGACTGCGTCGTTGCTGCTTGAAGGGAGAAGCAGATCGTTTCTGTGTTCACCGGGACGGCCTTTTGCTGAGGATCTTGATTTCTGCTGCTGTTTCACTGGACGCATGACCGAAGAATAGTTGGCGAGAAACATGTTTTGAATCTCACTCATCCATGATTGATGCAGTTTGCCCAAAGAAAGCAACGACGAGCTTCGCTCTTTCTCGCGCAGCGAGCCTGCAAATGCAAGCGTACGTCCCAAAAGAGCACTGACGTGGTGAAGATTGAACACGAGGTACCTCGCTTCAGCATCTTCTTCCTGAGCGCTTCGCATAGCACTTTGAATCGCATTCAGTTCCACCACAAGATCGATACTCGCCCGGAGAGCAGTCTCTTCCATCGACAGAAATCGCTCGCCTGCGTTCTGAGCGCTGGAAGGTTGTGTCCTAGTGCCGGCTGTAGAGGTCCCATGTTGGAAGTGCGATTGGAACTTGGACTTGAAAATACTCAGCAGCTGCTTCCGATCGTAGTTTGGAACTTGGAAAACGGTGAAATGGCGCATCAGTCGCAGGAGCGAAACAGGTACTTTAGCATCGGCGCTCAGCGAAGCGTCTTCTATCCGCATCGTAGCGCCAACTTCCTTGCCGAGCGCTACAAACCTCTGTTGTCTTCGGTTAAATGCGATTTGATGATCAAGGAGAAGCCGAACAAACTCCTCTTGCACCCCCACTTCGCTCGACACACCCGAGCCAAGATCGTCCAGGAACACGATCGAATATGTCGTCCTTGGTGCGAACAACTGGGACTCCTCTTTAAACTTTGCTCGCGCTCCCGATAGATCTAGAGATGCTGATGTTGGGCAGAACCACGATGCCGGCATTTTCAACCAGTTCAGTATTCCATGTGACTGGCGCTGGTCAAGAGAGGCGTCAACCATCAGTTCCGTGGCTTCGTCGTCCTCGTTCAGGCGCGTTAGCAACCTCAGAAGCGAAGTCTTTCCTGCCGCACTCGCACCAGTGAAGAGAAACGACTGTGATGAACGAATCAGCTGACTGCAAATCCTCAAAAGCGTCCTTGCAGACGGCGCAACAACCACAAACTGCGCGCTGGAAACATCGTACACTACCTGTTCGCTTGCCAACTCGCTACCCAATCCCATCTTCCCAGTGACACTCAGACCAGGACGGTACTGCAGAGGCTGAAGCATGTCCCAGACGTTCCCAAAGTGATCTCCACTGAAGATGCTTCCTGGGAGGTCACACAGATATTTCAGTTCCGCGAAACCTTTTGCTTGACTTCGGATGAAGTGTTCCATTTTGTGCTTCATTAAGTCGTTCAAGTGACCCGAGAATCCCCATGCAACGGAGAAACACACCAAGAGACTCACTTGGGTGTGTGAGAGCTCCTCCAGGTTTGCTCGATGCTCAAGACACAGCGATGTGACGAGCTTCAAAGCACTCTGTGTCATGTGGCTTACGGAAAGGAGCCCTAAGCGCAGCTCGCTCGGCGTTGGTTTTTCTTGGGCATACCCGGAGTGCAAGCTAGCACCCATACTCTTATCAGCTCGCCCCGTTTCGCCGACAACAAACTTGACGCAAATGGCCGATACAAGGACCTTGACTGTTGCAAACACGGTTGCCATGTTGTTCGATGCCTTTGACTCAGCTGGGAAAACCATTTTTCTCTCCCATGACTTCCGCCATGCCTGGATAATTTCGATGTGCGAGAGCGAATTCGATGGCACATATGTGCTCCAGCAATCGACCAGGAGACGAGGCGAAAAATCGCGAAGTTCAATGGCCTCGAAGATGAAGCGAACTCGGCTGGCCACATCTCGAGAGATTTTCACGCTGCGTCCATCGAGAAGGTGTAGCCAGGAGCTTGTGTCCGCAAAGAGTTCTAGAAGAGGTTCGAGCCAAAGATTGTCAAGACCACCGTCGTCGACGAGTACCCATGTTCTCAGCTGTGAAGAGTGCTCGCTTGTTGCTGGCCTCGACTTCGCGGATAATATTTTGCTGATGAATCCGACGCTCTCGTGGTGTCTGGACGCGCTCACTGGAAACCCATACAGTTCGTCAAGCGATAGTAAGCTTGGATTCAGTACAATAAGGTCCGACTTGCTGCTTCGTGGCACTCCAGGATCGTGAAGGCGTTGGTATGGATTCGCTGCGCTGACATCCACGTTTATGTCGGTGAACTCGAGCACGGAAAGCGCATGATGAAGCGTCTTGACGCAGGTTGTCTTGCCGCTCCCCGGTGATCCATAGACGATGATTGCGTGGTTATTTTGTAGTGCTCGCCAGATGTTCATGCTGGTACTGATCTGCGCCTCACTGCTTGCGTAGTTTGAATGGTCTTGGCAAATGGACAAAACTTCCGCAAGATCCTCTTCTCTTAAGCCTCCTTTCGACTTGTCCGCGACCAAGCAGTGCGACAGAGCTAGCTGGAAACACTTTGACGCCAGCTCCTGGTACCTCCGAGTCAGCGCACTGTTGTCGCTCTGACTTAGAACCAGCAAGAAGATATTTCGAATGGCTTTCTTGAAGATACTCTGTTCAATCGCAGTGTTGAATTGGTTGCTCGCACCGGGATTGCTGATACCAGACGATGAGCCCCGTTTACTCGACAAAGAGGAGCTCAGCTGCGCAGACAATGACTCCGAGCCACTACTAACAGCTCGAAACGAGGTCCTGATGTGTCTCGCTTCTTTAATCACATTGCTCACCAGACGGTAGCATGCTGAAGATCGTGACAGCTCCGATTCGGCTGCAGCAAAATTCGCGAAAAACGTCCCCACTTGAATTTCGTCGGCTTGACTGGATGTGAACCCTTCAAGCAGCAGCAAGGCTTCAACGTAGTAGCTGATGGAAGGCAAAACGAGCGCAAGAGGGCGGAACGGAGTCTGGAGCGAATCCAGAAAGCCACTCTCTCGTAAACTGTCGTCGCCGATTAAAGGAATGAAGATCATTGCATGCCCACTGCCTGTGGGTAAACTCCGCCTCATTCCAGATGGCACTTGTTGACGATGATGAGTGTGGAATTGATGGTACGCATGGACAAACCTCTCGTGGCACGCTGAGCGGAGCGGGGCTGGCAGCTGAAGAAATTTGTTCAGGCGTAGAAATCCACCCAATGCGGTAGCGGCACTGATGAGCTTTCCGATCATGTCCAAATTACGAACCTGAGGTCCGCAGTGGAAAGAGAAAGATGGCTTCATAAGCACCTGCGAAATGGAGGTCAGCAGCGAGAACTGTTCGTGATGGTGCTTCTGAGGCGTGTACGGAACGGTTAGCGCCAATGAGTGGGTTCTCATGGCGCTGAGCATCGCGTAGACACACCGCTCAGCCAATGGTGCCACGATAGCATGTCGATCGCAGCCAACGTACTCGTGGCCGATCGGAAGCTCGACGTGGGCAACTTGAGCTTGAAACAATATTCCGTTGAGGGGGATATTGTTTCGGTTCATCGATGCTTGCGGTTCTCCGAACTGGAACCCCAAAAGCTTACTGTCGAGGTCTGATTTCGCTGACTTTGTCATTGAGCGAGCCGAGTCAAGGGAGATCCCTATCTTGAGCTGTATTCTCCAGAAGAGAAGCGCATTTTCTTCTTGGTCTTGCCGCAGCAAATCCACTATATGACGAACCAAATGCAGCTGATGAGAGCAAAGAAGTACGATGCTCTCCACTCGAGAATCGCCTTTGATCAGACCTGAGGGTGGGTTCTTCAACACGAAGATCAGCTTCTCAATGGACTGCTCGGTCTGCTTCTTGAGGTTGTCAAACACGCTATAAACTTTGGGCTGTTCCCGGAACTGCTGTTGCTGATGCTGCTGATAATGAAGAACTGCTTGATCCATGTGATATCTGAAGCGGAGATTCAGCGCTAGTAGTGTTGACTGTGGTAGCATGGTTTGGCACATTCTATTCTCGATAAGAGCGACTGCCACTGGTGCGGAATTACCGTTGCCCAGAAGTGTTTGGACGGATGTTCGCAGGTGGCTCGTTACAAGAGCTGCCATTTCTTCTTCGAGGCGACAAAACCAAAACTTGACACGTCCAATCTTCAGTACCGCTAGTTTGAACTCAGCTTGCATTGGCAACAGCGTACTCTCGATTCCTCGAATTACGATCGATCCGCTGTCGCTTTGATGGAGATCTCCGATATCCAAGTGGTCGCTCATTTCTTCAATATTGCTCCTTCCGGCACACTCACCCCCAGTAGCAGTAACAATGTTTAACTGTTGATCAGTTCTCTTCAGTGCGTTGTCTCCGATCGTAAATGCGTCCACGTTCGGGAAGCAAATCGATAAACTGTGCTTGACCTGCTTGACGTCGTCTTCTCGAACCAAGAGCTGAAGAAATTCGGCATCACTAAGACAGTATAATCGCGGCGCAATATCCCGAAGCGAGTTGAAATACTTGTGAAGAAGCTGAGCGCCAGCTTCACAGCTACTCGAGCTCTCATCAAAGTTAAACCCATCAAACGCTGCCACAATATCGTCGAGCGAGCAATGGAACGGAGCAGCACCAAGTTCGTCAGCTGGCTTATCAGAAGTGACGTCTGCGTTGCTTCGTCGAGCTTGATTGGTGACTGAAAGAGGCTGTATATCACGGAGGTTGCTAACATTCTGGCAAACAGCACGTCGGATGCGATCATTCCAAGCTTGACTTGCTCTCTTGAATGCTGTCCAGTGTAAACCCTCTTCGTGAGTTTTATCACCAACAAAGCCGCTTGATTTTGTGGGCGACGATGGTTTTCTGTTTGTAAAAAACTCATCCGTGTCGTGAATCTTCGTCATTTTGCAAACGTAGAGCCACTTGCTCTGAAAAGACTGGATTTGCTCGCAGACAAAAATCTTGTTCTCGATCTCACCGCAGAATGTTAGAAGCACGTCCAGTTCTGGATTTTGTTGATGCAAGTATAACTTGATGCCGAGCAGCAAGTCCTCGAGTTCAACAAGGACGTCTTGAACATTTCCGCACCGAATGTTGTAGTTCTCTTCGAAGACTTCAACACTCAGTAGCGCCAGTCGCTGTCGCGCTTGCGCCATTTTCATGTGAACCTTTGATTCCACGATGGTCTGACCGCAAAGACGAAGAAACGCTTCCATCTGCTGCTGTGGATAGTGGGCTCCCCAGTGCTCTTTCAAAAGGCGCAAAGTGAATTGGTTTCTCGATGTGCTCTTCCAGTCAAAAGATGGTATAGATCGTAGCATCTCGTCCACGATTTTCCATCGCTCTTCCGAGAACGAACTACTGGATACCGCTTGGAAAATCCGACAATCTTTCGCCATTTGCTCGATGCTCTGATCGAAAACTATCGCCAATTCCAGGTCCTTCGCTAGGAATAATACATCGTCTGCCTTTTCACTTGAGCCAAGTCCCGGTCGAAATAAGCGAGACGACGCATGGAGAAGTCGACGTCGAAATTGCCGTACTCTGTTCATGACCATCCCGGGGTGAATAGACATCAGCGGTAAGGTTTCCCACTTTCTCACCAGCTTGTTCCACGAATCGAACCACTTTCGTAGATCTAGCGCAGTGACAATGTGCTGAAGAAGGAGCTCACTCGGGAGTTTCTGAACATCGATCGAGAATGGCAGTGTTTCATTTCCTTCAACTAGCAGGGACATTTCCAAACCCATTTGCTGGAATTCGGCGACTGCATGATGCTCGCGCTCATATAAACTGAACTGACGTTCCACGCTTTTGCACTCAACCTCCATCTCGACGAGGTTCTCCAACCTGCGAACGATGTTGTCCATCTGTGCACTAAAATCTGTCTCCCGCCGCTTGGCGACCACATGGCTCTCGTCTCGAGAACTAGTCAGTTCTGTAGGACGCATTGGAATCGCTTCGTACTCTCTCCGGATAAGATCCAGCTGAGCAGTGATGTACTCATCCGTTTTGGCAGTAAGGTCGTAAAAGCTCCGGCGATGTTCGCTGTCGCGATCTTGGACTCGCCCCAGACACACCATCAGCGTTTCAAAAGTCGACTCCCACTCACGCTCCAGCTTTCGCAACTCTCCGTCATTGCCATCGGACTCAGAAGGATGTGGCTGACGCTCTCGAAGTAGTCCATGAAGTTTTACCAGGTTCGCACATTTCGCATCGAACCTTTGGCGAAACGGATGGAATGGCAGCATGTCAACGACATGAGTAAGCCACACGTTCGCATCTTCAAAGCTTATCGGGATCTTCGTCACTTTTTCGATTTTGCCATCAACTTCGCGAAGAATGTCCCGCAAGAACGACTTATAGATTCCAGGTAGCGCTCGATCCATTTCCCTCATTCTTTGGGACGCATGCTCACAAATTTTCGCGATTAATCGGCGTTGATCCACCAGCAAACAACCGATCTGGAGCAACGATGGAGATCCTTTCGCGTAATTCAGGAAAGCTGCCCAGGATTTCTGTTCGTCTTCGTACTGCTGCGCACTCACAGTATCCAGCACAGCAGAACAGTCAACTCCACTCAGCGCCAGAGCGTCTTCTTGGCATGTTTTGCTCACAAGATTCTTTTCGGCATCCCTCATTGCGTCGAGACAATCCAAATGCGCAGTCTTCAGAGCTTCAAGTTGTTGGAAGTACGTTTCCAGAGCATGGCGAATATCTTGGAGTTTCTCCGCGAAAGCTTGAAGAACGGCAGCAGACGGTTTCCCAAGGGATTGAAAGAAGTCACTTCGATATTGCGGTGCAAAAGGTGTGAGGACTTGTGAAAACCTGGAATGCATTGACTTGGGGGGCAAAATAAAGAGGTTGAATTAGCCACTGTGCATGGTGTTTCGAAATTGGCGAATCTCGCTACTTACAATGATCGGGGTCTCGTCCATCGCAGCCATGTAGTCACCGATAACTCCATGAAGCAGTTCCAGCACTTGTATCTTCGATGGAGTGAAGTCCAGCGGAGGAACTGGGCTATCTGCTTGAAGAAAGCCTTTGTCTTTTTCGAAGACTGCATACAGAACCGGAAATGATCCCGCGCTCTCCTTCATCTGAAAGCGAGCATCGAATTGCAGCAGATCGCAATGAGCACTTCCGCTTCCCTCAAATACATCAAGTCGTGTGGTTTGACTCTTCGCTCCTGGAGTGGTTGGTGGGCAACTGGATTTGGCCACTGAGATCTCACTCGCTTGTGAACACTGGGCATGCTGACCTGCAGTTTCTTCACCGCAAACTTGAGCATGTAAATCCAAAAGAAACAAGTCCAAATGTCGAAAGAGGGACTCTGCGACGTGGAGATCAGCCAGTCGGAGAAAGTTGAACATTCGCTCTCGAAGACTTGAAATTTGGAGCGATGAGGATAAAGCTGACGCACTCGAGATCGAATATCTATCTTCTTCTTTCTCGTGAAAATGTTGAGTCTCACGCGAAATAAACTCGCAGATTCTGGAGATCCTCAATTTCACACACGCTTTGGAATTATCGAGACGCTCCTTTTGCAACTAAAATGAGAGTTAACACAGAAACACGGTTAAAGTCGCCATTGGAAATCACAGATAGTCTCTATCAGCTGTGTCCATACCTTCAAATACTTGTCGAGGGTGTAAGTTGTAGCGGGCTCTAAGTACTGCGTTTTTGCTTGCTCTTCGATCTGCACGAGACGACACGTAGGCACAACAAATAAGTACAAACAAGGATGAAGGCACACAGAAATAGTGGGCTCAACATCTCAAACATACCTCGATGCAGACTGCGCGGACTTTCAACAGGATTTGACCAGCAACCGGGTGGCACATGAAGAGACTGCACGCCAAGTACGCCTGCGTACGAAGATGTTTGTTCCGCACAGTTTTCCTTTTCCATGAGAAAAAGAACAGCATTTGCTGGATGCGCTGCAGGCCTTTCATCATCGTCATGTGGTCGAATGCACGCTTTTCGTCCACCCAGTCGGCAATCTCGAAAAAATCAGTTACCGCACTGTTCTGGAAATGCGTAAATCCGAGCGAGCCGAGCGTGAAATAGTCTCGTTCACCATCTACTACGTGTGCTTCCTCTGTAAGTTGGAGCCAGTAAACGTTTCGAAACCCGCACGGTGGAGATCTATCGTAGATGAGGTACAGGACATCTTCCTCCCGCTCAACCTTGCGCTGGGCGTCTGCAGTAATGTTGAGTGATGGAGTCCATGATCAGCGTCTCACTTTTGGCAATCTCCCATAGCAGACAAATAGCAACGAACACCACACTTACGTTTGCCTTTTGGAATATCAGAACGTCGCACTGCGCATTTGCTGCGGATGACTTGAAGCGTGTATCGCATGATCGCATCGTTTTTTCCATACTCTACGTACAACATAGCACATCACGCCAATGAGATGACTTCGATCGTAATCAAAATATGAACAAGTTGAGCAATCGCTTACTCTTTTCAAACTCTGAGACAGAAATCGTGTGGTGATGAGATCGACGCAGGAGTTGGGGTGGGCTGCGTATAGGAGCCAAATGCCGCCGACCATCTGTGTACATGCCAACACCGTCGGGATCTCGGGCTGCAGTGTCGTCTTCACTTTGGTTTGACTTCAGGTGTGGCGTTTCTGATGCGTGAGATCGTTCCGCTGGAGCGTACAACTGTTGAGCTTGTGTGTTGCTGCGAGAGTTCTTTTGATGACGGAGATTAATGCGGTCCAGTAGTGATTGATGCACCAGCTGCTGCGGCTGAGCTGTCAGTTGCTCGATAACACTGGGACTTGAGCTGACACTTGGCGAGCTTCTTCTCCCACGTTTTCCTGTATTCATGATCAATCCAACTCCTTCACTCTGCTCACCGCTTTCCAATTCTGCAATGCACAATCAGACCCTCACTGCCAAGCGCCGCTTGGAATCAGATCTGATCACACGAAACGGCGCGACCATAGAATCTTGGCTAACGCTACACAAAGATGTGCGCTTTCTCCACATCACTACTCGAGCCAGGAGTTGTTGTTGGGACTCTCCAGCATCGCTTGAAAAAACGCAAAATCCATTTGCGCAGTGTCGGCTCTTTCTTCCCGTCTGTGAACGACGAGTGAGATTCCCGCATGTAATCCAAAACTGCTTTCACGTCAGTCCCTAATGGCAAGCAAAGAGCATGCGATGATGTTAGAAATCAATATGGCAAAAAAACAAACAACGACAATGACATATATCGCGAACTCACCCTGCCCTTTTTGATGACGATCCGTCACCCAGGTCAGCAATTCATCTTCAAATGTACAGCTGCTTCGTCGACCACCACCAGCGAGACGAAAACGCTTCTTCTCTGACGTCGCCAGCTTGTCACGAATACTATTCCAGTACGCGAGCGTATTCTGGCTTTTCAGACCGAGCTCCTCAGTCACTTCGCTCATGGTTTTGCCCTCGTCCAGTTTCCGCAATGCGTTCAGCTTGAATTCATTCGAGTGAAGCACGTATCCGTCAGGACAGCCTCTCTTTTCTCGCCGCCTCGTCTGGCCACTTGTGGAGGATGGAAGAGATGACGCCACTCGTGGCTTTACTGTAAATGTTGTTGGAGAAGTAGACATCGCCATTTCTGGATCTGGTAGACTGGCAGTCGCAGCAGCAGGCTCTGCGAGGTTATCAGCCGGCTCCGGTTCAATTTCATCACGAGCAGGTAATGCAGCGAGCGAATCTTTCGACGACGAAGACATTCCTGGCGACAAGTGCCTCTTGAGAAAGCGCGCGATCCACATCTTCAGCGCTGCTGCTGTTCTCGTCGTCGCGTACTCTGGATAGGCAGAAACCATGTAGTTGAAGATGTCCTGTTTCGTAATCGGGGTCTCTCTGTGAGATAGCACCCACTCCAGGAGCTCTTGCTCTTGAGCAAATCCGGCTTTCCGTCCGTGCTCAATGAGATGGCTACGAGTTGCCAGCTGTTGGCCTGCCTCATCTCGTTGATACTTCCAATACACCAGCGTGGTTGTGCTTTTGAGACCGAACTCGTTTGCAACTTTCGCCAAATTTCCTGTTTCTTCAAGTCGCTGAATGGCACCGAGCTTGAATTCCTCTGGGAACCGATCGAAGTGCTTGATCCCAGATGGATCCGAATCAGGAAGCACGCTTGGTGTCTCGACTCGATTGTAGATTGCCAAAAATTGGCTCAGCCACTCAAACAGTGTTGCGACATTTTCAAGAAGCTCGGGGAACTTCGACTCGATAAACATCAGCACATCGTCCTGGGAAGCTGGGAGCCCTGTAATGACACAGATAGACGTGTACATAAAGCAATGCATTAGTTTTCGAGTGAGCCCATCAAATGTGTAAATCCGTAGAGCTTCTTACCCGGATCCGCAGATTGACACGCTTGAATCCACTGCAGCAACTCAGGCTCGTACTTCTCAAAACCGCTGACTATTTCATGGATCGCTGGCGTCTCGTCTGGAACAAAATGCGTAGCAATACTCGTAGTTGCAGACAAAGACGAGCTTGAGATATCTGTCACTGCGTGGGACGTAGCTGCGATCTCGTTTGCTGAATGCAGCTCGCTTGTCGTTTCTCGAGACTCCATCAGCATCAGCGCCGAATGCGCTTGCGTTTTCGCGTTCCCACTTAAAGTGCTGACATCTTCTGCACTCTCTTGGGGCTGAACGGTGTTCTGAGGAACGTCGACGTTGTTCGCAGGCTCAGTGACATTTCCAACACCCGCTGCATGCACATTCAATCGCTCTGCCTCACGTTCAGCCGGTTGAGCGTCGTGCTCGGGCGCTTCCACCATCACATGCTCTTCTTCAATGTCGTCGTTGCCGTCGTGCTCGACAACGTTATCCATTGCAGCATCAAACAGCTCAAAGGACCCGAGTCGTCTCTGTCGCTCGCTTTCGAGGCTGGAGTCCACATCATTGTTGTGCGCATCGATCTCGCTCTGGTGGTCTGTCGGTAGCTCCAATAGTTGCATCTGCGGCTGGTGGTGGGTGTCTACGCTGCCAGCTAGTGCGTCTGCAGCGGCGATCGTCTCGTTCTTCTCCATTTTTTTTTTCCGTTGTTGCTTTTTTGTTAGTAGAATTTCAAAAGGAAACCCCGCGCAAAACAGCACACAAGTACAACCTTCGTTGCGTTACCTTCGTGCGACCTGCTTCTCAACCATTGTGTCTCGTCCAGTACTTTTGAAAGAGTGGGAAACAAGTAAGGCGCTCTTTCTTTTGGATGCTACGGTGTTATTTTGGGTGAATATTCAATGAGGTTGCTTGAAGCCAGCAGCAGCTGATTGGTCGAGCGCTTCAGTATCCGTTTCTTACAAACAGCAAGTGAACATGGAACCCAAAATACTAGTTTGGGTGTGTCCATGTTCACTTGCTGTTTGTAAGAAACTTGGATACTGAAGCGCTCGACCAATCAGCGTTCAGAACGGAAATCGAATCACTGATTGGCCAAATATATGAAGTTAATTACTGTCCTATTTTTCAGGCTGTTGTAAAGCTTACATTCTAATCGATTTTAAACCGAACGTATGGTTGGAATCAGAGGACCGACTTCACCTATAAATGACCTGAAATTTCATTCTATTTCGAATTCTAATGAGTACAGCAAACCTCTTTTTCTAAAAATAAGGAGGGTATCGATTTCATACTCCTTGCTGCTTCAATTCGAAAGGGCGGGAAGGCAGTCAAAATGGCGCACGAAGATGCGCGCCGAGAGGTTGGCGACGAAGCCGTCTGGTCGCTCTCCACCGCCAAGCCCGGCAACGGTGTCGACCAGCTGCGCGACAGTGAGCGCTCGCGATACTACCCGTAGTCATGTGAGCGTTTGTACTGACAGCATGCGCACTCACTCTCTCTTTCTATCTCCAACTGCAGACAATGTTGACACGTATTGGCAGTCGGACGGGAGCCAGCCGCACTTGATCAACATCCAGTTCCACAAGAAGATGACGCTGAAGGAAGTGGTGCTCTATCTGGACTACAAGTTGGACGAGAGTTACACGCCCAAGAAAATATCGATCCGCTGCGGCTCGACGGTGCACGACTTGAAGGAGATCCACGCGCAGAGCATTGCCGAGCCAAACGGCTGGGTCACGATCCCGCTGAGTGTCTCCGACGAAGAAGACGAGGTGAGAAGAGATCAAAGCTGCGTTTGGTTGTACGTGTTGGCTTTTACTGACTATTTGTGCATCTGTCCTGCTGTGAATGCGTATGTTCAACAGATCCCTCTGCGAACCTTTTTCTTGCAGGTGGCGATCGTCGCGATGCACCAGAATGGTCGCGACACGCATATTCGGCAAGTGAAAGTATACGCTCCAAGGGAGCCGAATGTGCTGGACCGATTCATCCCAGAGCCGTCGACCGAGCAGTTTTGGGCATTTTCGTGCATAAGGTGACACGAGCTGCTGCTGGTGGCGAGCGCTAATTTAAAAGTACTTGATCTTGGTTTTTAGTGAGAAGAATACGATAACTAATTGCGAGTGGACCAACTGTGCTAAATTGACTGTTGAGCGAAGAAATGAACCAAACAGCGGGTGAAGGAAGCGACAATCAACGCCACATGCGTTTAGTGTGAATTGTCGCGTCGTAGTTTCTTCGCTGAGTGGCATCAGAGAGCACTCGGTAAGCTTCAGTGATGCATTTGATCTCGTCACCTCCGGTCGTGTTCTGGTTTTTGTCTACGCAAAAGAGAAGGATCAGATCACCAGGTAAGTCTTGTAGATCCACCAACGCCTGTCGTAACAGTGCGTGTCTTGCTACCTGGATGATACTGACGCACCAGCACGCGATACGCAATCTTGATCTCGTCGCCAGTTGCGCTGCTGCGTACTTTCAAAACGTCATAAAACGTTCTGTGACGGCTCTGCTCGAAGTCTTGTCGAATATGCTGGGCTCGCTGAGCTCGCTCTGTATCTCGGCGGTGCTTCATCGCTGCTTCCGCGTCAAGGCGCCTGCTTACGCTGGTCTCGGCGCTGGTGAAAGTTTACATTTTGACCGGATAAGTAGATGGACGACAGGCATGTCTGCGAAATATATGGTACTTACACAATGCGGCTGTGCACCAGTGCTTTTTGCATTTGCAAAATCGAAGACTTGGAATCTTGGTGCAGCGCTTCTTCGATCACTCGCATCGCGTTGTGCCATCGCCTCTCGTCGATACACAGTTGAATCCGTCGTGCAAGCACCTCCAGCCTTGGGTTTTCTTTCCGCGCTGCTGGCTGGTTCATCGTCGAAGCTGGACTTTTCGATGGGGCAGCAGAAGCCGAGTGCTGAACTTTAGAGAAGTCGAGCTTTGCTTTTGCGGACGACATTGGTGGCTTTGCTGACCGTACAGAAACAGAAAATCGCGACCGAAAGCTTGGGCTCAGGAACGCTTCGCTGGGAGTCCGCGGTGGGCAAGCAGTGCTCACGCACTGAAATGACTGGGAAAGCTTGGGTTTGGTCGACGGCAAGCGGGTTCCGTTGACTCTATTGAGCCGTTGGAGTGGTGTTTCGGCCCTGCGAGGAGGTGCTGCGCCGAGTCTGAATATCGGTGGGCTTGCCGTGGGCATATTGCCGCCTGGGGTCAAAGCCAACTGGGGTCGAGGCGTCGCAATCCTTCTGCTTTGTTGTGGTTGTGTTGCGCCCATCCTGTGAAGTGGGCTTGCGGAGGTAATGGCGCACCGTGAACCACTAGCCGTAGGCATATCAGCGTTCGATATCGATGGACGTGATGCTCGGGGTGTACCCTGAGCATCATTGGTTCGCTTCATCCGCTTGCGTGGCGCTGTGTCACTCGCGAGCTCGACTTCACTGCAAGAGAAGGGATTCTATACTACTGGCAAAAAAGACAAAACGAAGCATGGGTAAGGTCCCCCGCCAAGCTACACAAGTAAAACAATCTCAAGCGTCACATTCTCCGCAAGAAGTCCTACGACGCAGCCCATGTAACAATGCGCACAAAAAACGAATACACGTACGCACACACACGACACCAATACCCATCTGACGGAGTACTAGTGCCAGATAGCGCTCTTTCTTGGTCTGTGGGGGCGGGTGAGAGTCTGCTTTTCTCTCGTCATTTCGCATCTCTCGACGGCTTTTCTTGGTGCTGATGAGGAGCAAGAGAGGCGAGAGGCAAGAAAGGGACCATCACTCCTGCTCACATTGATTTTGGGTTACTGAGTTTATTTTGGGTTCCTGGACAACTTTCCGACCAGGCAAATTTCAGAGGCATGTCATCATGACACTCACTACGTTCCGCAAGACAAGAATCGTCGAGTGCTCACCTACACGCTGTGCGCTACGGAGCATTCCACGCAGATCAATGGTAGACAAGGAACCTACTGCTGCGACAGACACATGGCACAAGTGCACGCCATACTATATAACAACGTGTTCTGCCGCCAAGGGTGTATCTATCGCACGTTGTTCAATCCCATGCTCTGAACAGGAACCAGGAGGGACACGAGGAGAAGTGAGCGAACGCATACGCTACTGTTTTCGATTCGGTTGGTTAAACGCAGTGGTTGGACCAGGTCAGGGGAGGGGATGCAGCTCCGACTCGGCTCGTTCCGTTCTCAGCTCGAGTCTTCGTCACTCTGATCGTACTCGGGGTCCTGGTACTGCGCGTCGCCGGCTTTGCGGCGGAACGCCGAGGACGCCTGCCTCGATTTCGCCTGCAGCAGCGTGTGACTGTCATTTCATAAATGGTAAGCGGGGTCCCATTCAGTTAGTTCTGTCACCCATGCTCCAACATGACCAATAAATAATCCTCCCCCTGTTGTGTACCTGACGATGCCAATGCGCAGGTCAAAGTTCTTGATCTCAACGCTGAGCGTCTTGAGCGCCTCCTTGATCTGCACGAGCGGCGACGTGTCAGTCATCTTGCTGCCGCGGTCATCCATCACGGTCTTGGTCTCGCGCAGCTGCTCCGTGATCTGCGCGTGCTCATTCGTCATGACGTTCACCTTGTCTGAGCCTTCCTTGCAGCGATCCGAGATCACCTGGAGCTTCTCCTTGAGCTGGTGGTACTCCTGGCGTAAGTCCTCGTACTGATTGTTGATGAGCTTCTCCTTCGCGCCCATGCGCTGGATCGTCTCAACAAGCTGGCCGCCGATGATCTTGAGCTGGTTGTTCGCCAACGGCAGCAGCTCTTTGATGATCTGAAAGAGTAGCCCCAGAGACGAATTAGGAAGTAGCATGAAAACCTCTGAGCCCAGTTCAACAACGAACAATTTTGTATGTATGGCAAACCAATTTACTCACAGTCTCGTGCTTCCGGGTTCGCTCGATATGCGCGTGCCACTCCTTCCCGTCGTCCTCCTTGACGCGCAGCTTGAGCTTCGGGCCAACGCGCTCAAGCTCTGTCTTCCACAGCAGAGGGTCCACCTAATCGCAACACATCACATCACAAAATTGTTATTTGTCATGAGCTGTAGCACCAGCCTCCTGCATGCATTCTAGCTTTTATACCTCGCTGATGATCATCTGCTGGAACGACTGCTCCAGTTCGTCCTGCTCACCGCTCTTCTCCCTCGCGATGTCACTGTAGAGCTCCTCCTCTTCTTCGATGGGAACGTCCTCGTCGGCGTCCACCTCGGCGTCTTCGTCCACTTCCGCTTCGTCCGCAAAGTCCTCTTTCGGGTAGCTCGGCCGCGTCCATCCAAAGTTCCGCGCGGCGAGCGCCTTGTCGCACATGAAATCCAGCGCCGCGCACGCGGCTTCGCCGTAGCTCAGGCGCAGCTTGGACGCGGGGAAATCGAGAGGGAAGCCCAGCACTTTGAGTGCCAGGATGAACTTGTTGATCTTGGTGTTCGGGTCGTCGTACTTGTCGAGCACAAAGTCGTGGTTCGCCTGTTTCATCAAGTACTGGATCAGGTCGATGAAGCTCGTAAACTGCGCACTAATAACACGGAGGACGAGTGTTTAGAAACCCAGGCACTTAGTGCGAGTATGTATGCAGTGACTGAACGGTCTGCCTTTCTTACTTTGGGTTGCTGAACGTCATGACCGCGAACTGCGTCTCGGTGAACGGCGCGATGCCCTTCTTCTTGATATACTCGCGCTCGTAGTTGAGCGCGCGGAGCTTCTCGAGCACGTTCCCCATGAGCGTCACGCTCACATCCTAAAGTGCAGCCAACGAGGGATTATATGATTGCATTGTTTGTTAGATCAAAGAGATTGGATGCAATGAGACCATACTGCAGAGTACTCGTGAGCCACTTCACTTACATCTCTCGCGGCGACCTCCTGGCCTTCCCCCTTGCTGTTCTTGTCCTGCTCTTCCGCGTCGTCCGCCATTGTCGCTGACTATTGGATGGATGGTTGAGTTATTTGTTCCTCTCAACACTGCGCTTCAAAGCTCCCCTGCCGCTTCACCGATGGGGACGCGAACCGACGCGACTCTGACTGCGAGGGTTTACAAAATAATGACAACAAAAGTGGAAAATGGTTCAGAAACAAACGCACTTACTTACTTTCAAATTTGTTCACATTATCATTCACTCAAACAGCATAAATCGAGGCCAGCCATAGAGAAAAAAGGCGACGAGAGAGAGAGAAAGAGAGAGAGATGGAGATGGAGACGAGCGAGATATTTACAACAGCATCTACTCCCTTTTGCCTTTCCTTTGGCCTGAAGTGAGTTCTCTCGATTACGCTACTGGACGCGCACTGACCGTTTCTCGCCAACAGCCGCCATGGAACTCTCATCGCCTGTTCCCGAAGTGCTCTTGCTGCTGCTTGTTCCAGATTTGTTCTTGGACTTGCTGCTGGCGGCGGTGGTGCTGCTCGTGCTGCTGCTACTATTACTACTATTGTTGCTCTGGCTGCTTCGAGGAGAAGCAGATGGCGCGGTCGGCCACGCAAAGGAGTGGCCGTATCCTGGGGTCATTGGCGTCATCGCCAGCGGCGTCTCCATCCCCGAGAGCGACTCCGTGTCGCTGCTGTCGTCATCCTCATCGTCTTGCTCATGGTCCTCACCGCCAGGCTGGTCCGAAGGAGACTTTCTTAAATACTTGCGCGCTCGCCACACTCGGCAGTGCGATTTCCATCGGATCTTCACGGCGTCTTCGGTGCGACCCGGAAGCATCGCGGCAATCACCGACCACCGGTTGCCAAGGCGAGCCTGGGCTTCCAGAATGATGCGATCTTCTTCCGGCGTGTAGGCCCCGCGCACAATGTTCGGGTCGAGGTGGTTGTGCCAGCGCTCGCGGCATTGCTTGGATGTTCGCCCCGGGATCTTCGCAGCAACTTCACCCCAGTTCTTTTGCTCGCTTGCAACGAGCCGGCGCAGCAAATCGTCTTCTTGAGGAGACCAGTGGCCCTTGACAAGCCCCGGCGCCAACACCTTGGTCCAGCGTTGCAGGCACTGCGTGTGGTTCCGTCCAGGCACCTCAGCAGCGATCGCCTTCCAGTTCTTCTCGCGGTGGCTCTCGACGGCTTGACGAAGCGCTTCATCTTCCTCTTTCGTCCATCGGCGAGGGTTCGCCTTGCGCACAGGGTGGCTCCGCTCGATGATCGCGTACGCCGTGGATGGAGGCAGTCCGAGCGGGCCAGTGTGAGGCGTCGCCATGAGCTGCTTCGATGTGATGCTCTTCCGCTTCACTGGAGAGGTTTGATCGGTGCCCTGATTGAATGTGCGGTAGAATCCTGTTGTTGTCACTGGCGTCACGGATGTTGGCGAAGGCTCGACCTTGGGGTTCATTGCGCCGAGAGTGATAGACGATGGGTTTGGTTCACTCGGAGGCGCGACGCTCTTCCAGTCTGCGATCGGTGCGATCTGCCCGTTCATAGTGTTCCGTCCTCGACTGGATGGCGTAGGAAGCATCTGGTGGCCAAACATGTTGGTTGCCTCTTGGTTGTGAGCCGGCGACCCAAGTGGCGCAAGTAACGGTCGCGAAAAGATGCTCGGGAGCGTGCCGGACGGCGTCGCTGCGCCGCTGTTCAGCTTGTTGGCTGCAAACATGTCTGGCTGGTGGAAGATCGGGCTTCCCAGTCCCAAGAGCGATGGGGTTTGCGGCGCGGTGATCGACAGTGGCGAGCGCGCGCTCACACCAAAGCTCTGCTGGAAGCCCATGGCGCTTGGGTACGCCGCGTTCCTGCTACTACTAGTACTACTGGTGCTCGCTTGGCTCGGAGTCTGCACTTGCGGTCTCACCAGTTGGCTCGCAAACAGCTGCGCGGCACTGACATTCTGCAGCTTCTTCTCCTGCTCGGTGTTCACGCGTGGGGTCTGCGCGCGGAGCCCCGTGAGCGCCTGTGCGGCTTCTTCTTCGTGGATAGACGCGCGCCCCGTGTCGCTCTCGGATGTCTCATCACTCTCCTCGGCGCCGTCGCTCATGGGCACCGGTGGTGGTGCCACCACGGGCTCCAACTTGAGTTGCTGCTGACTTTGTAGCTCTTCGGCGTCCTGTGCTTGCTGCTGTTGCTTCTTCTTCTCTTGTTGCTGCTGCTCCTGCTGCTGCGCGTGTTCGAGCGCCATACGCGACGCGTCCTGTAGCGTGGCCATCATCGAGAGGTTGTCCTGGAACATGAGTCGCAGCGACTCGAGCGCGGCGCCGGCGTCCTTCTGCTGCAGCGACGTGAAGAATGCCACAATGCGCGCGTACTGCTCGCGTGCCTCTTCCAGGATCGCCGAGTTGCTCGACGCCGACGTGCCAGATGGGAGATCTTGAAGTGCGTGCGCGACCAGCAGCTGACCCACGCGCGTCGCTTGATCTGCTGGACAAACAAATGCAAGCACAAAGCAAACATGTGTTTGTTGTTAGTTAATAACGGCTTCGGCTCACAAAACAAAACAAAAAAGCAAACACGCAATTGCAACACACAACGTACCCATGGATCGACTTGTGTTTGTGTTGTTGTTGTTGTTGTTGTTGTTACTGGTGTTGTGCTTCTCGCGCAAGTGGGTGAGCGACTGCTCCAGATCCGCGGCCGCGAAGCCGCAGTACGCGCACTGCACTGCGGCGCGCGGTGAGGGCGCAGAGGAGGAGGTAGAAGAAGATGAAGAGGACAACGAAGACGATGGGATGTCCGAGGGCTCGTCACTCTTGCGCTTCTTGGACGTGCGCGCTTGCTGCGCCGACTCGGACGCTGCTGCTGTCATGCTGCACTTGTGTGGTTGTGTGCTTGCGGGGGTTGTGGTTGTTGTTGCTGCTGCTCGCCTTGCCTGCCTGCTTCCCTGTGTGTCTGTCTATCTGACTGCACGAGATTGATTAATGCAATGCAGCGACTGACTCGACAGCTCACCTCGCCTCGCGTTGCCCTGACCTTGTTGGACGGACGTCTGGTCCAGATTGCGAGAGGGAAAGGAAGGTTGTGCGTGAGCGCGTGTGCCGTGTGTGGCGGTCGGTGGCTTCGCTTCCGACTTCCACGAAGAACAAATTTTGAACTGAAATCCTGCCAAAAAGAAAACCACAAAAGGCTCGGAACAGAAAACAAGCGAGAGTGTGGACCGAAAGAGCAAGTTGCTCTCTTGCTTGCTCTCGACCGACTGGTCCCGCAAGCTCCACACAAACAACAAGCAGGCTCGCTGTGCGTGTGCATCCCCCCCCTCCACTTGCTTGTTTTGCTTTTTCCGTGCTTGGCAGACTCCACCCACCCACCAACTGTGTCCCGATTATGAATTTATGCAGGTTTATACCTGCAATCCTTTATATTTTGAGTAGGTATCGAAAAAAATTCGCCCATTTCTAACGGTAGGGCTGGGGGAAATGGGAAGCAGGTTGCTGTATCTGGGGTGAGGCTCCTCTCTGTTTTGGAGGAACATACTGAAAGCAAGAGGTATGAAGTCAGGAGCCACCGTTTCTGCACTCTTGCGCGTTGCCGCTTAAGAGGGATCGTCTCGCACTCTTCAGTTGGCTCCCTTTTCCTGAGTCAAAAAACGAGAGGAGGGGCTTCGAAAGAGAGTTTGATTTTGATAGAGAGAGTGAGAAAAAAGAGAAAAGGAGGAGCCACTTTTCCCAGAGCCAACGCGATTTGGATCTCGGATTCCGGACCCACTCGCACACACTCCTGTCTGCACACGCTTTTCGCCGAAAGGACAAAGGCGACTGGTCGCATGTGTTTTGACTTGTTTTGGCTTGGCTTGGCTTTGCTGGTGTCACAAGGCGCGCTGAGATGATGCAATTTTCCCATGCTCCAAAATTGGGAACTCGACTGAACTTTAGTATGGATGGCGAGTGTCAAATCATGCAGCAGCAAGAACCGCCAGATCCGCCAGACCCGCGCTGAATATCCATCCCATCCTTCCATAAAAAGCGAAAAAGCTAACCCAACTGAGACTGGGTGTTCAGCACACAAGTTGACTTGTGTTTGTGTCCGCAACGGTAGAGGAGAGCGAGCGTCGCGGTCGACTGCGTTCGCGAAACGGCCCAAGATTCTATTTTCTGAAGACCAGCACACGAATGGCTGACGCACACACATGCAATGCACACACACACACAGTAGACAAGCAGGATTTTGAGCAACAACAAACAACTCTTGCTTGTTTGCCTCGCGCGCGTTCGAATCGAAGGATCTCGATACATTTTCAAACTCAGGCGAAGCAGTGGCTGTCTGAGAGGACAGCGTCCGTTTTGCTTTTGTATCAACATGCGCCTTTATATTCTTCCATTTTCGCTGGCAAGGACAGACAAGGCGGCTCCGTTTTAAATTCTTGTGTGTGAAGGCGCCATTGCTCTGGCTCTGGCTCTCGCCTTCAATGCCGTCCCATCCGCCTCACCCATCCCGCCTTCCCATTCTCGCTGCCTTTGGAAGCTCTACGGCTGACCGAACGAGCAGCTGAATACTGTCCCTCCTCCAATTTCGTTCTCCGACTCCTTGCGTGGGTGGATCTCCCGAAAGGACACCAAAAAAAAATGTAAACAAGCAACCAGCCAAACAAAACAAACAAATCTGGCAGTTGCGGCTCTTACTCTTGCATTTGCTTGTTGGCGTCGCTTGGTAAAATAATGAGACGCATTCACACAAGGTCGTCATTCTGCGACTCGCTGACTTAACTGCCGGTGTCCTTTCAGGGAGAAGCCAGTGCTCGCAGCTAGCTTTTGTGTTTGGAGTGTGCAGCTCTTGCAAAAACGGCGAAGCGAACAACAAACAACACAAACCCTGCATGGCATTCTCAATTGCATGTGAACCAATCGTGCGAGTGCATTGCGAATCCATAATAATGCGATGTTTATTGCAGCGAGCTTTAGCTTTCCTTGTCAGCAACAAAGACACTGGCGCGCTGCTCCCAAGCAAGCTTTTACGCTGTGTCTCGCACACATACACACCGCAAGCAAGGTGCACAAGATGAGCAGCTGACATCTTTGTCTTCTTGTTTTGTTGACGGAGACACTCGCTCGTTCGTTGCGTTCGAAAGTCTGGGTACACTGTACCCATTCGAATTACCATCTTTTCAACCAATCATCTTGCAATTTTTTTTGCCGAATCATGATACAAACGCATCAATTGGATTCTTCTATAATCACATAAAACGTATAATGATATATTGTGTAAGCCACATAGTAAAACCTGCAAAATATTATGCACATTTACACCAGTGGTGCGTGCGATTGGCTATTGCCACTTGCATGCCCAACACTCTTTCAACACCAAAGCGGCAAGAAGAAGAGCTCTTAGTCCACATGGCTGCCGGCAAGAACAACGATGACGTGGTGCGCTCGCGCATCGACGCGTCCAGCGCCCGACTCACGTACGTCCACACCGCGCGCCTCTGTGTCTCGCTTTCCATCCAATGTAGCCGCCATTTACACCGTCGTACTGACAAAGTTCTCTCTCTTCATGCTATTTTATTGATGGCTCCAATCCACGCTCACTACCAGATCTCTGCGCACGCCTGCAAGCGAAGCCGCAGCAGCTCCAGCGCGCCGTCCCAAGGTGTGCGATGCACTCCCTGCAGCCATATTATGATATCTCTTTTACTCACGGTAATGCTTTTCTTGACGCGTGTGTACGCTCCAGTTCGTGCCGAAGGCCGCGAAGCGACGTTCAGCGACAGAGGGGCAACCTGACACTAAACCAGTAGCAACACCAGGAACACAACAAGCAAATGCCGCACTGAGAGAAGGCAAGTCGCCGCGCGTGAACTTTGCGGGCGGTGATCGTGCGCGTCCAGCCCGCGGCGGCTTTGGCAGCGGCGGTCGCGGTGAAGCGGGCAGAGGGCGAGGCGGCCGAGGGCGTGGCGGACGCGGGCAGCTCCCGACTGGAAAGGTGCGCTTGCATGACGCTTGGACTTTATGCATGGGTATAAGACATCGATCAGACTCAGCGGGTCTGGAATATTGTCGATGTAGGTGACATTTGTTGGTACATTGTCGGGCGGATCGTCGTATAGTTCGTCCGGCACCGCAGCGCCACGCGCGAGCAGCTCCAAATCGTCTGCTGCTGCTGATGGCGTCGGCATCAGCGTCTTGGATGACGAAAACGGCCAGCAAATGCACGACGGCTTCCACGCCATGCAAGTCGAAGAGCAGGTACAAAATTGCGCTCATTCCTGATTCGGTATATGTTGTGTTGCTTGCCAATTCGATGTACTGATCCGACCGATTGTCATTGTAATCGCAGTGGCCACCAGTTGTCAAGTCTGTGATGGCACCAATGAGCCTGCCGGTCGCTCGTCAGCCTGAACCGGAGCACGCTGGCGCTGTGTTCCACGATTCGGTAGGACATGCCTTTTTTGTCGCCTGTGATCATTGACCGCCTCGCAGTAACGTGGAGCTATTGTATACCGTACCGTACACAACAGGACGGAAAATCGTTGCTCTCGGAGGACGCGCTGATCTTCATCCAGTTTCCGACGACGCTCCCGCTCGCGAACGCCATCGCGACGCTGCCAAAGGGTAAGGATGAGGACGTGAACATGGACGACGCAGAAGCCACCAAAACGACGGAGAAGCGCTCCAAGCTGGCGGTGAAAGCGGAGACGTCCGCCCCTCAACAAGAGAAAAAGAGCGACGAGTCGGCCGACGAAGCGAGTCCAAAGAAAACCAGGTACTTGGCGTGTTCAGATCTGCTCATGCGTGTGGGTGGTTCGTGGATTTCGATGGCTAACTATTTGTCTGTTTGATATTTCTCTACCAGTAGCGACCAGCTCTACGATCGCTCGATCGCCACAGCTCCTGGCGGATTCATCGGCAAGGTGAGAGCGGTTGCTTGGTATATCGTGTGCATTCGTCAGCTGTCATACTAACTCGCGGTCATATGATTTAATGCAGCTCTGCATCCGCAAGTCGGGCAAGACCGTGTTGATGATTGGCGACAAGCAGTTTGAGGTCGCGGCCGCGCAGACGCCGTCGTTTTGCGAAGAGATCTACTCGATCGACACCACGGAGCAGCACCTCTACATGCTCGGCGCGGTCGAGCGTCACTTAGTAGTCACGCCCGACTTTGACGCGCTGCTCTCCTAGACTTAGTTGGTCGTTCTTGTCCGCAAAGGGGTTTGAATGAATGCCAAAGACAACCAGACAGAGAGAGAGAGATACAAGGCGCACTCGTTAGAAAAGTTTTATACCAATCACAAGCAAAGCAAATAGTTTGTTTTTTCCTTCTTCTCGCAAGTCGTCATTACTATCGTACCGGATGATGCAATGTCATTTGTATCTGCTCAACTGTGACTGGGGAATGAAATATAGACGAACATTGTTGTATGTCAATGCAATGATATGGACTGTGAGGCCTCATTGTTCATTCATCATGGAGGCCATACTGTCATTCTGTCATATAGAGACTGTGACCGAGGAGTCTGAGTGTAGCCACTCTCAGACGATCCAGATTGTGTGGCGCCAAGTGCCATGTGCCATGTGGCCAGCCGGCCATGGAACAGGTCCGCGAGACAGAGAGACAGCCAGCCTGCATACGACCGAGTCAAGTGAGAAGCCTTCCGGGTCGTGTCTCCACTGGATGGGTGGGTCTGACTTTTGCTGCCTGCTGCCCGTCACATGAATGAACCCGACCAGAGCTGCTCACTTTCATTTTGACTCGGGATTTTGAAAAGCGAGCGAGGGAACAAGATAGCGACGACACGGGCAACTTCAACATGCACAAACCACAGCAACATTCACTTTTTGTGCGGTGTGTGCATGTTTGTTGGACACGACCAAGTCAAGCAACATGCACATTCCACACATAAGAGCCATACACACAAAGCAGACAAAGTGACCATGGTGCTTCAGTTAGCGGATGTGATGCGGGAGTGCAAATGCAATGCAATGAGACAGAGGAGAAGGTGACGCTTTCGGTTGTTTGTGTGCTTTGTTTCTCCCATTATGAACGTATATAAAATCAATAATCCTTCAGACCACGTTTCAAAACCTAAAATAAAAATATATCAAAGTGTTCTCCTGCGCTAAAGGAACTCCCTCCACATGTGAGCGCGGCAGTATACAGCATCCGCTGCGCCGCAACGCACTCACGCGGGAAGGAACGGGTGGAGGGTCCGCAAATATCCCTTTCTCCCTACGCCGTCACCGCGCGCCACCATCGCTGGTGGCTTGCAGGGCTCAAACGCGGAAGCGAAGGATGCAACTAATCTTGGCTTGGTGGGCACACGCGCCAGCGAGCGGGCATCAACAGCAGCAACCGCCTGCAGGCTTGCAACGGCGGCAGCAACAAAAAGAGCACGCAAAGCGCCTATTCGTCGTCCTCATCATCTTCGTCCTCGTCCTCATCCTCGTCTTCCAGGACGCCGTTCTTGACCGAGTTGTAGTCGTCCATGGCGGACTGGTACTTGAGCTTTGCCTCTTCGTGCATCTTCTGGTACTTGACGCGCTTCTTCTCTGGGAGCGCGCGCCACTTCTCGGCGAGCAGCGTGGCGATCTCCGTGATCTTCTTGTTTGGGTTCTCCGCACGCACACCCTCGCGGATCTCGTTACAGAAGAAAAAGTACGCCGAGAGCGCGCGCTTTGGCGCGTTTGGGTCCTTCTTCTTGCGCGATGACTTGGTGGCTTCAAACGACGGGTCTGGGACGTAGTCCTCCTTCTCCTCCGCGTAGCGCTTCTTGTCGGCGGCGGCAAGCTCGTCGTACGGCCGTCTGTCTTCGTCGGTGATCACTTTCCATCGACGCCCGATCTCGGACGAGATCTGCAGGAACTCGAGCTCCGGCATCTCGCGCTTGACCGTGTCGCGAATGTCATTCGAGAAGAACATGAAGGCAGACAGCGCGCGCTTTGGCGCGTTCTTGTCCTTCTTCTTGCGCTGCTTGCGCATCGGCGCGTCGTTGCCCTTGGCGTCGGTCTTCTTTGGTCGGCCCACTCCGCGCGCCATTTTGCTTGCTTGATTCAAACTTTTTTTCAAAAAAAAAGCGAGAGGTTTCGGAAATTTGCGAAAACAGCGACGACGACTTGTGTTGGCGAAGGCGAGGCTGGCTTGGCTGGGAAACTTGCGAGGCTTGTTTGTATGGAGCGCAAATTTAAACTGGGGATTCCCACACAGAGCGCAGTATCGGAAAACAACAGGGCGGGCTTGCTCGCTTGCTGCTTCTTCCTTCACACAGGGCGGCCCCCTGTAGCAAGAGCGACAGAGGAGAGCAGTGTAAAAAACCTCGGGCTCTGGCCCCCTGATAGGGAAACACACCAGCAACAACAGCAAAACGGATACAACCATCTCCTTTTCCTTCCTTTCTCGCTCCCTCCCCACACAAACAAACAGCAGCACGCGAAAAACCTCAAATAACCTCGGCAAGCAAACAGACCAAAGGCGACCAAAACTACAGCAAAGCAAAAGCGACCAACTTGAACCTGCTGCTCTATCTTTCAGGCAGTTGAGAGCGAGTGTGTAGCGTTGTGTGGGTGGGTGTGATGTGTTCTGGCCCGAGGTTTTTTCGCCACAAATAGGGCTGGGAGGAGGAGATTCGAGCCAACAGACTGTGGATCTTTTGAGGCGCTTTTTATATGCAAACCCAGCCTCTCTCGCACAGTGTGGGAGGAGCGATCCAGCAAATCCAGGCAAACAAAAGGGCAAAGCAAGCAAGCAGTCAAAAAACGAGCCGGACACACCTCCAGTAAGACCCACTCTTTCGCTTGGCGCTCTGACCGCATCCAACTCGTTCTGGGCACCTCTCGCCGGCTATTTTCTACGGCGGCTCTTGTGACCCGCAGCATTTGATTGACTGCGAGTATGAGAGCGAAGGTGCTGGCTGGCTGGCTGGTTGTGGTCTTCATTTTTCTTCTCTATGCGATGGACAAACTTGGAACGAGGGAACAGGCGGTGACAATCTGCTTAAAAATACTTTCCACTTGCCTTTTTGTTCTGTTCTGTTGTTTCCATGTGAAGAGCGAACTGTTTCGCTTTTGAGCTCTGACTTGGTGTTTGTATACCAGGCTTTCGTTGCAGCCTCCCTCTTTTTCCCTTCAAGCAATTTTAGCAAGGGGATGGGATGAGGGAATTGCTTTGCTTTGCCTTTTAGTGATACACACACACGCACGGCGGTAGAAAGAAAACCACACACAAACACACACGCAAGTTGGTGCTGGAAAGCGCCAGTTCTTGCAGGGAGGCTGTTTGCGGTTGACAGCAGGGCTTTAGGCTCGGAGCACTGTGATTGGTGGAACGTAAATAGATCGACCAATCAAAGAGCCCACACTGCTCTTTTGCTAGGTTTTTTGAAGCAGCATCCGAGGTTTTTCAAAAGCGAAGAAAAACGGGAAAGTCGTGTTTGGACAACTGCGCAAAAAACCTCGGGCCTTTTGTTTGACTGGTGCCAACGCAGCAAGGCAAAGTGAGCAAGCCACAAGCAAAGCCACGCTCTGTGCGTGGCCAACTAAACCAGAAATTACACAAATGGCCCGCACTCGCAGCGCACACTGAAGAAGAACGGATATAGAGACACAATAAACTGCAACGCCTCTTGTAACAGGTCAATCCTCTTCATTGTGACTAAAGAGGAATATTCATTTTCAAGTAACAAATTTACACCACACATTAGCCACGTTTAGATTCAATGCAAATAAAGAGGCGAATTAAATCATTTGAAGAGCGAAGAGGGGGTCGAATCTGTGCGACTCCAAATGCATCGCTCGTGAGAAAGCGCGATCTTGATTGAATCCAAACAAGCGAACGAACGAACAAGTATCATGGCGGACGTTGCATCCACCACTGCCCCTGCTGCCGCTCCAGTAGCTACATCACCTGCTACGTCTGAAGCGCCTACTACTAGTGCTCCTGCTGCTAGTGCTCCTGCCGATGCCGATAAGGCCTCAAGAGCCCCAAGAGCGCCTGCACACTTTGTGGACAAGGATGGCCTCTTCAAGAACGTGTGTCGCTATTTCATGAACAAGAAGTGCATGCGCAGCGCGTCTTGTCACCACGTGCACGATAAGCAGCTGTGCACGCAGTTTTATCGTTCGGGTACGTGCAAATACGGCGACGAGTGCCGCAAGAACCACTTTGTGACCATCCCGGAGAAGAAGAGCGGCAGTGGTGAGGCGGACGGGAAGGACGCGAGTGGCGTGACGGACGCGGAGGCATCGGACGCCGCCGCCGTCGACGCGAACGCGGACACCAAGAAGAGCAAGAAGCCGAGAGAGAGGAAGCCAAAGGACAAGAAGAAGAACGCTGAGAGCGCTGCTGCTGCGGACAAGGAAGATGTGAACGGAAAGCCAAAGGAGGCTGCCAACAACAGCAACGACACCAAGAACGGTAAGAAGAGCGAGGCGAATGGCGAGAGCATCAAGCCAAAGGCGGACGGCAGCAAGAAGAAACAGAAGAAGACCCGCCCGGTAAAGAAGAACACCGAGTGCTTTGACCCGATGACGAAGCCCGTGGACCTCCGCGTGACCTACGACCTGGGTTCGAAGAACGACAAGTTCTCGACGTCGCTGACCACGCGTGACGTGTTGCTGGTGCCGAACCTGTTTAGTGACTTCAAGAAGGGCGAGCTATACGCGAAGCTGGTAGCGGAGATTGAATCGTGCGGCATCCCACCTGAGCATCTGCTCAAGATGTGGCACGGCAACGACAAGATTGACGGCACGCACCTGATCGCGGACGACAAGACCCGCTGGAAGAACAACTGCCCGACGTTCGACCTCGTGATCGGCCGCGTAAAGAAGTTCTTCAACATGTCGGTCAAGGCCACGCGCTTCAACTGGTACAAGGACACGTCGCAGTGGAAGCCGTTCCACTTTGACGCCGCGGCGGTGAAGCCCGAGATCGCGGCGATCCAGAACTTCACGGTGGGCATCTCGTTCGGCGCGACCCGCGACGCCGCGTTCGAGCACGCGGACACAAAGACCGTCGTGAGCATCCCGCAGCCGGACGGCTGTCTGTACGCGTTCGCGAAGGACACGAACATCATCTGGCGCCACGGCATCCTGCAGGACAACCCGGTACGCGATGAAGGCCGCATCTCGGTCATCGCCTGGGGCTGGATCGACGGCATGGTTGACACGGAAGAGGTCACTAGTCCATAAAGTAAGAATGCGCGAGTGAATGGATAGGTAGATGGATCAATCGCACCCACTCGGTATGTGTGAAGAGAACAAGAAGTGCAATAAAGAGAAAGAAACCAGTGTAATGAATGGACGGAATGCGTTGAGAGAAAAAAAGAAGATCGGGGTACTGTCGCTTGTGTGGTACCCTGCGTCTGTTGTCATTCCAACCGAGACGAAGTCCCTCAGCTTGATGAGGAACACAATATTGCTGCATCCAGAACGAGATGCACCCGGTCAACATGTTTGGTGCTGCGGAGTTTCCATCTGCTCGCTGCCACTGAATACTACTCATTTTCATCCGATAGACCCACACAGTACATCACTCAGCGCTAGAAAACACGCAACGCCGTCGAATTGCTTGTCCTCGTCTATCAACGGAAGTAGCAACGGCACCAACAGCGCCGGTGCGGTTCTCCAGGGCTCTTTG